>CANUEP010069755.1:0-10968 GCA_947857235.1 Jatropha podagrica | reverse complement strand
GATGACATGTAATGCATTTATGCAGTTGTAGAATTATTAGGAGTAGAAGAGAAGCATGCATGAAGTGCTAAAATTAAATAGGTGGATTTTTGATTTACATACCTGATTTAATCGACGACCGCTTCTTAACTCCAGATTAAGTCCCTCGTTAAGAGAATATTAATTAGCTCGATTTATGTGACCAATTAACAAACAAGGAAGCACTAAAGCTAAAATTAAAAAAAAATGCAGAAAAGCAGTAAAGAATCGCAGGGAGCGTAAGGGAGAAGGGATGTCCGTCAACACAGACTGAGCCCCTCAAAACGGAGGCTCGAGGGCCAAATTTATAGGAAACGGAGACCCAAGGGCGGTCTTGCCCGCCCCGGAAGGCGGGCGTGCCAGCCTGGGCTGGGCGGGTATGCCCGCCTGTCTGGGCGGGCGTGCGGACAGGCGGGCGTGCCCCACTCTCTCTTTTTTTTCACTCCGGAGGCTTTTTCTGGAGTTCCGGACCTCCAAAAAATATTCCAGGACTAGTTCCACGATCCTCATAATTTTTCGGACATTTCAAGTACCATATTGGCATGCTTTCGGTGAATTTTCAAAATGGCCTTTGGTCCGGCCGGGCCATTTGCAGTCCGGGAAAATAGGCTTTTTGAGCCTAAAAAATTGAGTGTTCACATCGGGATCATGAGTTCATCTAGCAACAAGGATGTTCAAATAGTGTCTGAGCCCCCAAAGGGCGAGCCTTCTGAGCATCCTATCAGCGAGCCTCAAGAGGGGGCGGACTTAGGTCAGGAGGAGGCGAAGGGGAGGAAGGAAAATGTTAGGGTGGCAGATATACCCTCTAACATAGATAGGGGTGAGCTTCTTGACAATTATTACTCATATAACATCCCCTTTGAATACCAGTTGATTCGCCCTTTCAGGAGATATGCGGATTAACTCTCTTGTAGACAATGACTCTATTATGTTGTATGAGGAGGACTTTCGATCGGGGATTTGCCTTCCCTTATTCGAACCTTTAAAATCTTTTTTCAACGATTACCAAATAACCATAAGCCAGCTTCATCTGAACGGCTTGAGATTTCTCTATGCTGCCATTGCTTTGGCCAAGGCAGATGGGAATCGTTTGAATGCTAGTGCAATTTGGGAGTTCTATTATTTCTCTTACCACCCTTCTGAGGATCATTGTTTTCTACAAACAAAGGCGAATTGCAACATTTTTGCAAAAAAATCAAAGTTCTCCTCCTTAAAGAATTGGAAGTCAAAATTTTTTATAGTGAAGTTCATTGGAGGATTCGGGATTCCAAATAATTGATCTAAAGGTCCTCAACATTTTCTTACTCCCCCGCTTACCACTTATGACCGAGGGGTCGTTGATTTTATAAAGGCTACGGAGCTTGGGTGTGTGGATTTAAGGAAGGTGATAGTTGACAGCTATCCCATCCGCTCACCCAGCAGTCCTGTTAGGCCAAACCCTTCCAACTATGATATTTCTTGTTCCTTAAATGTTCTTGCTTAGGATTATTAAAACTAATACTACTTAATTTTCTTTTTTGTTTTGTGTAGGTATGGCACCCAAGAAAGGGCAAGGTTCTAAGATGTCCAAGATAGCCAATGTTATGAAAAGGCGAGCATCAATTGAGCCTTCAAAGGAGATGCCTCCTGCTGAACCTGCTATGCAGACAATGCCTTCTGAGCGAGCTGACGAGCCTTCTACTGAACCTATTGCTGAAACTGCTGCACCTCCTCCTCCATCCGAACCACCAAGAAAAAGGGCGAGGAAGATGTCTGTTTCTACTTTGCAGCAACATCCTAGCTTGGTTACTCCTCCTCCTCCTCACACTAAGGCTTGCGACCTCCAATCCTAGTTCATTAATAGGTATGGGTCAGATTGTAGTGTTAGGGATGATGGCCCCAGCTGGGAGCTAGCTTACGCTTGCTTATTTCCCACTGATTCGCTCTTCTTCAAGCACTTGGATGATCGAGCGACCACTAATTACTTGAATCAATGTCTATTTCAAGCTGTCAATGCTAATACCCTCCAATACAATCGGTTGTAGAAGCTTAAGTATGGCAATACCGAGTTGGAGGTAAAATACAATGAGATGGAGATGACCTTGAGGGAGGCAGCTAAGTCTATACAAGATCAAGACGAGAGGAGAACTAGGGTTACTGCACAAAAAAAGGGGCTGGAGGTGAGGGTAGGGGAATTAGAAGGCAAGTTGAAGGAGCAGGAGGCTGAGATTGAAGAGTTCAAGGGGCGAGAGGAGTCCCAGGATGATGATCTGGTGAGAGGCTGTTTGAGCCTCTGATAAAATATATTAGCTGTGATTAAGGCGAGGCAGCCGGAGGTGGACTGGGATTGGATAAATGATATTTATCCAGAAGATGTTGAAGATGATGAGTGGAATCAGTAACCTTCTTCTAGGGCTAGCGACCCCGCTCCTCTTGAGCAGGGAAATTAAACTTTTTGTATAGTCTTTTGCAAACTTAGTGTAGGAGCTTTTGTATTTACGCGTATGTAAAGACTTCTTTTTAGACTTAATGAAAAATCAGATGTTTTCGCTTTTCAGTTTCATGTGTTTTACTTAGTTTTTCTCATTTGTTTTATTATCCGAACATACCTTTGTTGTACATAATATTTGGCGATCTAAATTAATATTATTACCTATGGTAATCGTTGGTAAATGTAATTACCAAAAGTTTCTGCCTTAGAAAATAATTTGATGAATAGCATCTTAAGTGATATTTGCTTTTACTTCGATGTGTTAACTATAATTTAAAATCTTTTGGCGAGCTTTGTTTTTCTGGAAAAAGGTGTAGGCTACTTTAGGCTATTAGCGAATCATCCCTTTGGATGCAGAAAGGTGTGGGCTATTTTAAGCCATTGGCGAACTGTCCATTTGGACGGAGAAAAGCACGAGCCGCTTAGGCCATTAGCAAACTGTCCCTTTGGACAAAAAAAGGCGCAGGCTGCTTAGGCCATTGTCGAACTGTCCTTTTTGGACGGAGAAAGGAGTGGGTCGCTTAGGCCATTGTCGAACTGTCCTTTTGGACGGAGAAAGGCGTGGGCCGCTTAGGCCATTGTCAAACTATCCTTTTAGACAGAGAAAGGCATGGGCCGCTTATCCTTTTAGACGGAGAAAGGCATGGGCCACTTAAGTCATTGTCGAACTGTCTTTTTGGACGGAGAAAGGTGTGGGCCACTTAAGCCCTTGGCGAACTGGTATTTGCATATGAAGCTTAGAAGCAAGAAAAAAGCTTTAAGTAAGATCCTTCAGGAAAAACTTGATGCATCGTGTTCCTTCAGGAAAAAAGCTTTGAGGGTTGATGCATCAAGTGAAAAAACCTGAAGTCTTATCATATTATTATTATGCATGAAAAGGTTTGTTACACATTATCATGTTAGTATGCTCGCTTGACGTTGTCAGCATTCTAAGTTCGGGGGAGTTCGGCCCCTCCAATTTTCCTCAGCTTGTAAGTACTTAATTCTATTTGCTTCGACACCTCATAAGGCCCTTCCTAACTTTGCCTGAGCTTTTTGATACCTACTGACCCTTTAGTTATCTTTGCCTTTTGCCAAACTGTATCACCTTCTATGAATTGCCTAGCTTTGACACTTTTGTTGAAGTATCACCCTATCCTTTGCTTATATGCTCAGTTCGAGCTATGGCATTTTCTCTAAGCTCCTTTGCTAGGTTCAGGCTAATTTTTAGAATTTCCTTCCTCTCTAGTTCATTGTATTCTTCAGTTCTTCTACTGGGTAGTCTAATTTCCACTAGTATCATCGTTTTGCTCCGTATACTAAAGAGAATGGTGTCTACCCTGTTGCCTGTCTAGTTGTTGTCCTATATGCCTATAGCACACTATTCAGTTCATTCGCCCAGTTGGCCTTTTCTCCATCTAGCTTTTTCTTCAGTCTTTGTAGGATGATTCAGTTGGTGACTTTAGTAAGGTCGTTAGTCTGCGGATGAGCTACTAATGTAAAGTGCAAACTGATGAGCCACTCCTTGCAAAAAGATTTTAAGGCTTCTGAGTCAAACTAATTCCCATTATCAATGACTATCTTGTGGGGAACCCCATATCTGAAGATGACATTGCTCTTGAAGAAACTAATGATCTGAGCTGGTGTAATGGTACTGAGGGCCTCTGCTTCTACCTATTTAGAGAAATGATCAATCGCAATCACCACAAACTTTCTCTGAGTAGTTGTTATAGGGAAAGGTCCCAGGATGTCTATTCCCCATTGCACAAAAGGCTAGGCCGAAGCTATCGGCTATAACTCTGATGAGGGTTTCCTAGGCACTCTATCATAATTCTGACATGTCTTGCAATGGCGAACATAATGGCGAACATAATGGCGAACATCACTTTTTATGGCATCCGAGTCTAAGTCCTCATGAGCTCCTCCCACTCTATTGTGTATCTCCCTTATAATATAATTATCATCTTCTCTGGTTACACATTTGGCCCAAGGATGTGATTTTGATCTCCTGTATAGCTCCCCATTGTCTAGTGCATAGTTTGCTGCTTTTCGATAGAGTTTAATGGCTTCCTGCTTGTTTTTCGGCCGAACATCCTTTTGCAGAAAATCCATTATTGGGCGCATCCAGCTATCATCATTTTGGGTGACCAGGACCTCCTATTTTTTGAAGCTCATAAATTTTAGTTGCTCGACTATGATCCCTTCTGCTAAGGTTTCTCCTCGCAAAACGACTTTGGCTATGTCATCCGCTTCCTTATTGTTCGCCCTTTCTATTTGTACAACTTCCATATGCTTCCACCTTTTTTTAGTTTGTTAAGGAGGAATGTAGCTAAGCAGTGACATTTGACTAGATTTAGTTCTTTGGTCATGAATGTGCCTGTGATTTGACTCACAACAAGTTGTGAATCTGAGAAGATATGAAGGACTGGGGGTCGTACCTCTAGAGCTAACATGAGTCTTGCCACCAAGCCCTCGTATTTTGCTCCATTGTTAGTTGTTGGGAAACCTAGGCCAACTGCATACTACACTTTTATTTTCCCTGGTCCCTTTAGGATAACTCGTACTGCTACTCTCAAGTTTCCTAGAACTCCATCTATATGACGTTTCCATATGTCACCCTCAAGGTTCGGTATTATAGATTGTGATTTACTGCTGTAAGGACTGCAAAAGCCAACTTCTCCACATATGGATACTGCAACTCGTCTCCTCTAGGGACTATGCTCACATAATAGACAGGGTATTGCTCACCACCTTCTTCCCTGAGCAGCATAGAAGCAACAGAATTCTCAGTAGCTATAAGGTATAAATATAGAAGCTCATCTTTCCTGGGTCTACTCAAAGAGGAGTGGAGGATAAGAATTCTTTAATTTGGTCGAAGGCGAGCTGGCACTGATTGTCCCATTTGAAACCTCTAAGTTGTTTTAATGTTTAGTAAAATGGCATGCATCTTTTGGCTGAATAAGAGATAAATCTTCTAAGGGCGGTTATTCGACCATTCAATTGCTGAACCTCATGTCTGTAGGCAGGCGGTCTCATTTCTAAGACTGCCTTGATTTTCTCAGGGTTCGCTTCTGTCCCTCTTTGAGATATCATAAAACCTTTGAGATATCATAAAACCTAGAAACTTTTCTGCTTTTACTCCGAAAGTGCACTTCTCTGGGTTGAGCTTCATGCCGAACTTATTTAGAATATGAAATGCTTCTTGTAGATTTCTAAGATGATCAGTAACTCGGATACTTTTTACTATCATATCATCAACATGCACCTTTACTGTTTGTCCAATTTGCTCTTTGAACATACTGTTAATCAACCTCTGATATGTTGCTCCTGCATTTTTCAGTCCAAAGGGCATAACTTGGTAACAATAAATGTCTCGGTCTGTAACAAAACTTGTTTTTTCTGCATCTAGTTCATTCATTCTTATCCGGTGGTATCCTGCTGCCGCATCTACAAACTGTATACTTCATATCCCACTATTGAGTCAACCAACTGATCAATGTTAGGCAAGGGGTAGGAGTCTTTTGGGCATGCTTTGTTCAAATCTGTAAAGTTAACATAAAATCTGCAGTTTCCATTGGGTTTAGGTATGAGTACCCCGTTCGCCAGCCACTTTAGATAGTCTACTTCCCTTATGAAAACCGCCTTCAAAATTTTATCAACCTTTGTTGCTATGGCCTGTTGTTTTTCGTAGCCATGATTTCAGTTCTTCTGCTTAATAGGTTTAAAGCTTGTGTCTATGCTAAGCTTATGAGAGATGATATTTGGATTAATCCCCACTATATCCTCTACAGACCATGCAAAACTTTGCACGTTAACTTTCAAGATTGCCTTCATGCTTTCTTACAGTTCGCCTGGCAAATCAGCTCCTAGTTTTATGTTCTTCCCTTTCTCTATCTCCCATGTGATCAGTTCACCCACTAGCTTAGGGCTTGAATCCCCTTTGTGTCTAGGAATATCGAAAGGAGGGTGTTCTGTGGGTTGAGCAATTTATTCTTTTTCTGGCATCCACATGATTAGTAGGCTCAGTGGTAGGCCCTTTAGAGCCACTGCATATGCTTCTCTTACTGCTTTTTGGTCACCCCTCATAGCCACCACTTCGCCCTCACTTGAGTAAAATTTCATAGTCAAATATTTGATGCTCGTTACTACTTCCAGCTCATACAAAGCAAGTCTCCCTAATATGGAATTATATGAGAACTGAAGGTTTGCCACCATGAATTTCAACTTGAGCCTCTTTGAAGATTCCTTTCCACTGAGTTCCATATCTAGGTCCATTGCTCCTGCCACTTGAATTGGCTTCCCCACTAAACCCACAAGAGGGGTACGGATAGGTTTGAGTTTTGTGGGATCCAATTTGAGAGCCTTAAATACCTCCATAGTTATCATATTAATCGTACTGCCTCTATCTGCTAAGATTCTTTTGACAAAAAAAATTCTCCAAAACACCTTCGATCACTAGATTGTCATTGTGCGGCATTCGAACATGCTCGCCATCACCTTCAAAGAATGATATCGGTTATCTAGGGCTAGGCTTTTATTGTGGTAGGATAGAGTATATCTATGTAGCTCTCTGTTTCCTTGTCGAGTTACTATCACCAGCCGCCGAGCTACCAAATATAGTGTGAATGGTCCCCATGGTCTCAACACCCTTGTCAGGCTTGCCTGATTGCCCTTCCGCTTGCTTACTCTTCCCTACAAATTGCTTTAGTTTGCCTTTCCGTATAATGTGCTCAATTTCTTTCTTCAACTGCCAGCAAGCATCAGTTTCACAGCCCACATCTCTATAGAACTCGCAATACTTACTTCTATCCTATGACCTGCTGAATCCTCCCTAATTTTTTTGGGATAAAAGCATGGATCTAATCATCCTGTTCTTTGATCCATGACAAGATCTTCGATCGTGGTTTGTTTACCAGAGTGAACTCTGTATCCCGCGGAAGTTTGCTACTTCTGGAGTATGGGGTTCGGACAAAATAGCTCATTCGGAGAGGTCGAATGGCAATCTTCTCCTCGACGAATGTTTGCCTCCAAGGGGTGAGTGCCTTTTGGACCTATATCTTTCTTCCTTTGTTGGCTTATGTTGTTGTTGGACCTCATAAACTTCATCCAGCTTGGTATATTTGTGAGCCCTTGCCATGAGTTCGGTAAAAGTTGTTGGTGGATCGATGTTCAGACTTTCAAACAACTTGTTGTATTTATAATTCTTGGCCATTACACTAACCGCCACCTGATCATTCAAGTTTTCCACTTGCATTGCCACCTCTTGAAACCTAGCCACATACTGCCGTAGAATTTCTCCATCTTCTCTTTTTAGGTCCACCAGATCAGATGAAATTTTTTTGGATGGGATACAGGTTATAAATCAAGCTTGAGTCGCGGCTAACTATGAAAAAGAATGGATAGGCCCCATTTTAAGCGTTTGGTACTACTCTTGTGTGACACCTTTGAGGGTGATTGGAAAGACCTTACACATCAAATCTTATGAGCTAATTTGTAAATACATGATGGTTCGAAAAGTGGCCAGGTGGCTCTTGGGATCGGTATAGCCATCATAAGATTAAAAAGTGGGGAGCTTGAATTTAGGTGGGAAGGTTGCGGCTAAGATGGTGGGGGATAATGGCGAGTCCTGGCGAAGGCCATAATCTCCATTCTCTTTTGATTTCTTATACTCTCGTACGAGCTCCTTAACTACATCCCTGAGGTTTGTCTCATCCAAGATCTGAGTGTGACTGACTTCCTGATCACAGGGGTGGGTAGGTTTGATTCTACTTCCTAGTATCAATCGAAGAGGGAGTGAGTTGGATGTCTGAAAAAAGGTGGATGAACTTTTCCTTCATTAAGGAGGGCATCTATGGGTTTGGGGAGCGTAATGGGATCACCCCAGGTGTTGAGCTCTCCAAGATGCCTTTCAATATAGTGGTGAATTGAGAATAAGCTTGAGCCAAGGCTGCTGCTACTTGAGGATTGGTTACAGGTGGGAGAGTAAGGGTGATTGGATAGCTAGGTTCATCATGGTCATTATTTTGGCTTCACATGTTAGAGTTTTCAGTTGGGTTGGCAGCCATGATGAATGGAGAGTTGAAGATTAGTTAGGATTGAGGAGAGGTTGAAGGTGTGTTCCATTCTCGCCGTTCCAATTATTAAACTCTTAGAATTTTGAGAGAGACTGATTGTGATTAATCCGTTTTTAGGGCAAGTTTAGGGTGTATATACTAGAGTCTGAACAATCCGTATTAGACAAGGATTAGGAATCTTGATTTACTTTCTGTTTTAGAAGTAAATTAGACTTTTATTGATTTAATTAAAGTAATTTATTATTATATATTAACAGTAGTCCCCATCACCGCACCGCACCAATTGTTAAACTCTCAAAATTTTGGGAGAGACTGATTGTAATTAACCTGTTTTTAGGGCAAGTTTAGAGTATATATGCTAGAGTCCAAACAATTCGTATTAGATAAGAATTTGAAATTCTAATTTACTTCCTATTTTAGAAGTAAATTAAGATTTTATTGATTTAATTAGTTTTTAGATTGAAGTATAATTTGTCTGGCCTAATAATAGAATTAGAAATATCAGGAGTCATGGAAAAGTAATTTGCTTTGAGACTTTCATTTGCAAATTCTGTAAAAAAATTAATTTTAATAATTTTTAGATATCATTAATTATATTAAAACTATAATTAAATAGTTTTAATATTGGAAATTAGGCAAGAGTAAGATTTGATTGTCCCATAAGAGTCAAAAGAAATATGTGCAAAAGCAATAGTGAATATGGAGATAAGTAATTTACATAGTGATTATGGATTAAGGTGTTGTTTTAGAGGTCAACAAAAATGTCAGATATACAACATGTAGAAATAAACATATATTCAAGAATCCAAAAAAAAAAGAAATATAAATAGATATTGAATTTGATTAGATACAATAATTTATCCATAAGTTTTAGAATTCGGCTTCAACTTCTTACTTACTATTTGAATTCTTATCGCGGTGACAATTAATAGCAAGTTTGCAAGTTTTTTATAAGCCTTCTTAAATCATCATCTTTAACATCTTTTGAAACTGCAATATGAAAAAAAAAATAAATACGAAAGAATTTAAAAGAACATAAATATCACAATAAAAAATGTAAATATGAAATGAAATTGTAAGCCAATAACCAAAGAACATATGCAATAACATAATGTCAATATGAAATAGAATTGTAAATTAATAAAGAGACAGAGAAAGATAAAGCAAAGAACAAAAGCAATGAATAATGTAAATATGAAATGAAATTGCAAATTAATAAAGAGATGGAGAGAGAGAAAAAAAAAAGTGAGGACACAAAATGAGATTTTAATGGGATTATGAATATATATGATTTTGTTTGAATTAGTTATGGATAAATATTGATTAAAATTTGAAACTATTAATTATTATTAGTTATTAAAAAAATAAAAAATTTATAAAAACAAAATTATAAACGAAAATTTATGAAATATACCAATTGATGCCCTATACAAAAGAAAGAAAAAAAAATTCAACATTTAACAAACTAACAAAATAAAAAAAGAAAGCATACAATTAAAAATAAACTAGCTATCTATACAAAAATCGTAATTTTATTCACTTAAGTTAATAATTATGATTATATATAGATACAGATATAGATATAAAATTGAAAATTTTTAAAAATTAAATTATCTTTAAAAAATTTTAAATTTTGAAAAAATGAAAATCAAATACTAAATAAAATAGAATACTTTTTAAAATTAAATTAGATTTCACTATATATTGGTGTTATGTAAATATTATATAATCAACCAATCAAAACATAGAAAATAAAGAAAAAAATTCCAATTAAAAACTTTCAAAAGCCAAATTATTTTTTAAAAATTTTAAATTTTGAAAAATAAAAATTAAATACTAAATAAAATAAAATATTTATTAAATTAGATCAGATTTTAAAAATATATTGCTATTATGTAAATATTTATTTTAAAATTTTTTTAAAAGAAAAGATAACCATTCAATCAAAATATAAAAAAATAAAGAAAAAATTGAAAATTTAAAAAAAAAAAGATAAAATAGAATGTTTTAAAAAATTTTAAATTTTGAAAAATGAAAATCAAATACTAAATAAAATAAATTAGTTGTTAAATTAGATTAGATTTTAAAAATATATTGTTATTATCTAAATATTCATTTTAAAATTAAAAAAATATAACTATCCAATCAAAACATAAAAAAATAAAAGAAAAAATTTAAAAATTTTAAAAAAAAGATAAAATAGAATACTAAAAAAATAGAGTGCCAACTCACATCTCTATGCTTCAGGATTATATATATATATGTAGATCATCTAGTAATGTGAAGTCAGATGACTCTGAGTCCTCTGAAATTAAAAGGATTATAAACAGAAATGAATTGATTTTACAAGATTTTACTAAAGCAATAGATGAATGGGAAATACCCAAGGTAGATAAAGAACAGATTTATAAAATTTCTAAATTTAAT
>CANUEP010069586.1:0-29512 GCA_947857235.1 Jatropha podagrica | reverse complement strand
TAAAAGTATTTGAATTAAATGAATGCGATTTCGGTATTTAAATAGTTGAGTAATTTAAGTTTTGCCTTGACTATTTCTTGTTTTTAGTTGTTGGTTATTTATTTAGCACCACTGAGTCTTCCACTCAGCGCGTTGATTTTTTTCACGCGCAGGTTAGGAGCGGAGGGTGTTCTTTAAGACCAGAAGAGGAGCATCAGAGTAGATATCACATTAGGGGTAAAATATTTTGTAAACGGTGATTTTTGGCATGTATATAAATATTGTGTTGTGAAGGCGGGATGTAAAAAGTTTATAATGTATTTAAGAGTTATAATTATTTAAGGAAATAACATCTTATGATATTTTTGGTGTATGATGAATATAGATTCTTTGAAAAGAATGTGTTTCGAATATTTAGTGTATGTTGATGGATATTTAGAAGTGCTTGTGGTATGTTGTGCTGAATTCGAGTTTGGGGGTTTGGAGAAAATTGGAAGTGTGTATATTTTCTTTGTGTGGCAAGTAAATTTTTATTGGAAACTCTTGCAAAATTTTCGTAGGAATTTCTTTAACATTATTTCTATATATAATAAAAAAAAAAAAACAAAACACAAAACAAAATGTAAATTACTTCCCTCCTTATGGGAATTTAACCACTCTTAATTTGTGATCTAGCTTTAATAAGTGCTATAAGACGGTGCTCCGGCACCGATTGTGGCATCCGTTGTCTGGTTCTTCGGGATTAGGCGGCGGGTGTTACAACACAATTCACAAAATCATCAAAAATCATTGAAAACCCTAAAATTGTAAAGTTAAGGAAATGAAAAGAGAAAGAAGATTTTACTGCACTAAACTTCAAAATAAGCTTAAAGAAGCTTGGAGTGCCTCAATTCTTGGCTTTCTCCTTTCCTTTTGAAGAGGGTTATCCCACTTCTTCAAAGTAGGAAAAGTACACATCAAAGTCAAGAATTAATAAAATAAATAGATGGAGCACGATTCAATGCATCAATTACAAATTTAAACCTCGAATTCTACTGATTAATTCATAAAACTTAAAAATCAGAACTTACTTTCTTTTAGTAGAAACTCTAATTCTTAAGCTTATGGACTCCAAAAACTATTTCTCTTACTTAGTTCTTCAAGCTAAATCGCCAAGCTTTGGTTTAATTCATCAAATTAAGGTAGTTTAGAGGTAGAGAAATTGAAAGAAAAATGGAGAAAGTAGAGAGAGAATTTGGTGTGGAGAAGAGAGGAAGAAGATGATGAAGATGTGGTGTTGATGAGTGGTAACTTTTAAGTGGAAAAGTCATATTTGACTTTAGATTTATGCCAAATGATTGGCTATGATTAATTCCCTAGTATTCTCATCCAATGGCTCTAATTATTTATCAAATAATTCTCCTCTAATTATTATTTAACTCCACCAATTAATTAAATTAATTCCACAAAAATAATTCCTCAATTATTCCTTAACATACTACACTATAAAACACTATTCATTAAATGCCTTAATTCTCCAAAAATATTCATGAAATATTTTTTACCCACTTATATCATGCAAACATGCTCCAAAAATATTAAATAAAATATTAGACATGTATAGTAATTTTTCCAAATCAAAATAATATCAAGTCCCGGACTGATGATACTATTCATAGACTGGTAAATCACTATTACTGACACTGCGAAAGACACTAAAAAATGGACTATTACAGTTCTCCCCCCTTAAAAGAAATTCATCCTTGAATTTCACCTGATATAAATAGCTGAGAGTGCTGTTGTCGCATATGATATTCTCTTTTCCACGTAGCTTCCTCCGTCCTATGATTCCTCCATACGACCTTCACTAGAGGTATCCTCTTATTCTTTAATTCCTTAACCTTTCTAGCAAGTATCATTATGGGTTCTTCCTCATATGTCAGATTTGGTTTGATGGTAACAGACTCAACTGAAATAACATGCGAAGGGTCTGATCAATACCTCCGTAGCATGGATACATGGAAGACATTATGTATCTGATCCAAGTCTGGTAGTAAAGCTAGTCTATAGGCTAATGGTCCCACATGCTCTAAGATCTCGTATGGACCTATAAATCGAAGACTAAGCTTACCCTTCTTTCCAAATCTCAATACTTTCTTCTATGGAGATACCTTCAAAAACACTCTATCGCCTACTGAATACTCAATATCCTTCCTCTTAAGATGAACATATGACTTCTGACGATATAAAGTCACTTTCAACATTTCTCTTATGATTTTAACCTTGTCCTCTACATCTCGAATCAAATCAGGACCCACCAACTTATCCTCACTAAGCTTCGTCCAACGTAGAGGTGTCCTACACCTCCTACCATACAAAGCCTCAAATGGAGCCATCTGAATACTTGACTGATAACTATTATTGTAGGAAAACTCAACAAATCGAATATAATTCTCCCAACTACCCTCAAACTCTATCACACGAGCCCTCAACATATCCTCAAGCACCTGAATCATCCACTCTGACTGTCCATTTGTCTACAAATGGAAGGTTGTGCTGAAATACAGTCTAGTACCTAAAGCCTCATGTAGCTTCTTCTAAACCCTCGAAGTAAATCTCAAGTCTCTATTAGAGATAATGGAAGGAGGAACTCCATGAAGTCTCACAATCTCATCGATGTAGAGCTCTGCGTACTGCTCCATACTGTAGTCGGTCCTAACGGGAAGAACATGCGCTAACTTAGTCAATTTGTTGACTATGACCTAAATCGCAAAACATTATAATTAGTCTCAAATCTCATTGATTTACAACTTAATATTTACAATCCCAAACTCTTTATAATATTTCTATACATGCCATAATTTACATCCTAATATATATCCAGCCAAAAATAAGGCTTCCTCTCTAATGCTACATCCTTGGTCTTCAAGTAGCAACCACCACTCTTAACCTGTGCATGATAAAAATCAACACGTTGAGTGGAAACTTAGTAGTGCTAAAAGATTACTAGAACATGTCTCATATAGAATGCTTAGAAATAAATCGTAAAATTTTGATTATATTGAAAATACTTAAAACATAAATCATATGAAACTTCACCATAAGTTAACAAAAATTATAAGTATATCAAATGTTCATTTAAAGAAAAACACATTTCCATGCTTTCAATAAATCATACCAACAGTATATTTTTTCTATTATTAAAACATATGTTTCATTACTTTTACCATATATTTGGGCCTCAAATGTACCAAGAGAAACAATAGTAGATTCGATTTCGTATCATAACATGTTTGGTCTTATGTCACCAACCATAACGTAACGGCATTAAAGCATACTTATGCATAATAAGCGCGTCCGCTTAAACATAAGGCATCTAGAGCCTATCATATGATCGTAGCTCATATCATTTCATAATGGCATTAAAGCCGAGCATGCTCATCTTACATAAATGAATCATGTCATACCACATTTCAACCAAGTACATAAGAGCCCAAAACAAATCCATTTCATTATAAATAATCTTATTTCTTATTCATAATTCCTTAGCAAAACATTTTATAACTTAATACTTATTATTTCAAAGTCACTTAACTTACAACTTGTAAATACTTATCAAATCTTTCTTATGTTCCAAAACAAAATCATATCTCTTTAATACACATACATACATAACTTAAAATACTTGGAAATCAATGTTTAGAAGACAAAACACATGCCTTGCCACCTTAGGGTGGTTCAGTCTCTTTAGTTAATCAAAAGGGGAAAAAGTTTCCTTCCATAAAACACCTTTAAAACACTTAATAATTTACTCATTTAAGTTAAAATTCACATGAAAAATAAAGAAAAACCGAGGCCCTTTCACCGATGCTAGGTTCGGCCTCTCCCTCAAATGAAAGGGGCAAATGCTTTCTTTTAAATTAACCTCATTTTCTCAAAGTTAACCCCACTCAAAACCACACTAATGTTAGAGAACACAAAAGCATAAAACAAAAGTTCATGCCCTTCCTCCTAAGGAGGTTCGGCCAAATGAATGGAAAAGAGAAAGGGATGTTCCACTTCTCATTCAAGCATTTCATTATGCTTAGAACACATAGGAAATCATGTAGAAACAAAAAAATATCAATTTTCCAGCACAATTCACAAAATCATCAAAAATCATTGAAAACCTTAAAATTGGAAACTTAAAGAAATGAAAAGAGAAAGAAGATATTAGTGCACTAACCTTCAAAATAAGCTTAAAGAAGCTTGGAGTGCCTCACTTCTTGGCTTTCTCCTTTCCTTTTGAAGAGCGTTCTCCCACTTCTTCAAAGTAGGAAAAGTACACATCAAAATCAAGAATTAATAAAAGATATAGATGGAGCATGATTCAATGCATCAATTATAAATCTAAACCTCAAATTCTACTTATAAATTCATAAAACTCAAAAATCAGAACTTACTTTCTTTTGTTAGAAACTCTAATTCTTAAGCTTATGGACTCCAAAAACTACTTCTCTTACGTAGTTCTTCAAGCTAAATCCCCAAGCTTTGGTTTAATTCATCAAATTAAGGTAGTTTAGAGGTAGTGAAATTGAAAGAAAAATGGAGGAAGTAGAGAGAGAAGTTGGTGTGGAGAAGAGAGGAAGAAGAAGATGAAGATGTGGTGTTGATGAGTGGTAACTTTTAAGTGGAAAAGTCAAATTTGGCTTCTTAGTTTTATGCCAAATGAATGGCTATGATCAAGTCCCTAGTATTCTCATCCAATGGCTCTAATTATTCATCAAATAATTCCCCTCTAATTATTATTTAACTCCACCAATTAATTAAATTGATTTCACAAAAATAATTCCTCAATTATTCCTTAACATGCTACACTATAAAATACTATTCATTAAATGTCTTAATTCTCCAAAAATATTCATGAAATATTTTTTATCCACCTATATCATGCAAACATGCTCCAAAAATATTAAATAAAATATTAGACATGTATAGTAATTTTTCCAAACCAAAATAATACCCAGTCCCGGGCTAATGGTACTATTCATAAATCGATAAATCACTATTACTGACACTGCGAAAGACACAGAAAAATGGACCATTACAATGAACCACGAGAAAGAATGGTAAGTGTTTTACCATTTGCAATTGTAAGAGCACTATTATCAATCACAGGAACAGGATGAACAAGACTCTCCGGATCAGCCACCAAATGATAATTAGCATCAGAATCAACCGTTCAGGCCTTTATTGTTGGATCAGATTCAATTTTGACAACATGAGCTTGAGGTGTTGCAGCTCTTGGAGACGGACACTGGCGTGACATATTCCCTGTACCATTGCAATTGAAACAAGTCAACACAGCTGACTGATTGTGGCGTCCACCAAAATACGAAGAAGAAGAGGACTGCCCACGTCCATTACCAGATTGCTGACCTTGAGCACCTCGAGTACCACGTCCACAAGATCGACCACCATTTCCTCATCCAGAATTCCCATAGTGTGCAGTTGGTGGAACTGGAGAAGTCATGGCAAGAGTATCTAAAAGCAGCTGCGTTTCTACGCTTAATAACAAAGCATAGAGTTCATCAACTGATATGGGTGTATTACGTGCCTCAAGTGCTCGGGTAAAAGGTCGATACTCAAGACCCAATCCCTCAAGAACATCACACACAAGAGTCTCATCAGAAATAGGACTCTAAAACGCATTCAGTTGATCGGATATTAACCTGGCTTTCTTCATGTAATCATCAATACTATCAGTACCTCGATTAAGATGCTTTAATTGCTTGCGCAGCTGCTGAACTGGAGACTTGGCGCCTTTGGAATAAATCATAAAGAGTTTATCCCAAGCCTCTTTCGTTGTAGTACAACAAAGAATCTGATGCATGATAGATTTCAAAATAGAGCAGTTAATCCAACTCTTAACCATTTGATCTCTGGAAAACCAGTCAGAATATGTAGGATTTAATCCTCCACCTTCCAAAAACTGAGGTGGCACTAAAGCTGAGCCATCAATATGCTATGCCAGTTTATAACCATGGAGAAGCCACATGATTTGAGCCTCCCAAGTAGATAATTCGAGGAGGTAAGCTTAATCGTAATAAACTGTGTTATATTGGGTATTGGAAAAGATGGCATCACAAGAGAAGAAGATACAGCAGTGGCAGTTGAAGAACCGGAGGTTGCAGATTTAGGAGAAGCTGGAGACTGAGAAGAAAGATCAGCCATTGAATACGCAGATCAAAAAAGATGAGGGCAAGGAAGAAAACAACGATCACTTTAGCACAGAGACTCTGATACCATATAGATGTTTATGGTATATTTGGAAACTTAACATATTCTTTATTGGATATTTCTTTGACTATATATAAAGTACATATACAACTGGGATTTGTTACAAAACATAATAACAAAGATACACAATTAACGGAAGCATTTACCACAACCTTATCACAATAAAGCTTGTCCAAAAGATTTATATCCCCTTCTAAATATTAATCAGTTAGTAGACTCAACTACTGGTTATGAAATGTATAGTTTTATGGATGCAGTAACATGATAAAGAAGATGAAGAAAGGACGACCTTTATAATAGATAAGAGAACCTATTATTCTAAAGAATGTCGTTTGGATTGAAAAATGCAAAAGCTATATATCAAAGGTTGGTTAATCAAATGTTCAAATAGTTAATTGGTTAATTAGTTAAAGTCTACGAGATGACATGATAGTCAAAAGAAAAAATGTTAAACATCATGCATAGGATCTTGAAAAAGTTGTCCAAATACTTTATTGATATTGAATGAAATTAAACCCTAATAAATGTATTTTTGGTGTCACTATAAGAAAATTTCTTGGGATTTATGATTTCATAAAGAGGGATAAATGCAAATTCATAAAAAAAATGAGTGATACTAGAAATGTAACCGCCCAAGGCTATGAATTAAATCCAAAAGCTAAATGGAAGGATCACAACTCTCGAGAGATTTATATCATGCTTAGCCATAAGATGCTTACCATTTTACAATGTAATACCCGCTGCCCAATCCCAGATAACCAGACAGTGGATGTCATATTCGATGTCGGAGCACTGTTTCATATCACTTGTAAACTCTAGATCACATATTAGAAGTGGTTAGATTTTCATAAGGAGGTAAGTAATTAAAAATTTTAAATAAAAATAAAGTTTAAGGAAATTTCTACGAAAATTTTGCAACAGTCTCCCCTAAAAATTAACTTGCCACACAAAGAAAATATACACACTTCCAATATAATTTCTCCAAACCCCAAAACTGCAATTTAACACAATATGTCACAAGCACTTCTAAAGGGTTTAATTAATTTTCTTAAGTTCTATCATACTAATACACCATTCATTCAAAAGAATATATAAATATATGATTCCATTCCTACACCATAAACGTAATCAAATAACAATACTTATATAACCATTAATCTCATTATTTACATTTTCAATATTTACAACTCCAATACATTTTACAATGTTTCCTATACATGCCAAAATATATATACATTTTAATACATATTCTACCCAAAATAGAGCCTCTCTTCTGATGCTTCCCCTTGAGTCTTCAGGTATACCCACTGCTCTTACCTACGCATGATAGAAATCAACACACTGAGTGGAAGACTCAGTGGTGCTAAATAGAACACTCGATTATATTTCATAACAATAAATGCTTAAAAAAAATAGGTTATCAAATTCCAAATATACCGAAGATACTTAAAACAAAAAATCTTATGAAAACTTAACCGTAAGTTAGCAAAATTATAAATGCATATAAGGTACTCATTTAAAAGCATTTCCTTCTCTCTTCATAATAAAAACAAGCTTACTTTTACTTAAGGGCTCATACGTATTCTAAAAGAAATATAAGCAAATTTGGTTTCACAGATATTAGAAACAGAAAATTGGCCTATGAAAGCGCCACCGGTTGTGGTATGTGAAAGCACCATCAGAATATTGGCCTATGAAAGCGCCACTGGTTGATAAGTGCGTCCGCTTATCCAGAAAAGGGCTAATAACCCTAGCATATGATCATAGCATAACATAAAAGAAGGCTAATAGCCGAGCATGCTCATACCGGAATAAACCTCATCCTACCACATTTCAATCAAACACACTTGAGCCCAAAACAAAACTAGTCCTCTTAAGTTATCATATTTTCTTATACATAAATTTCAAATAACATATTTCGTAACTTATCAACTTCCATTTAAAATTCATAACTTACAACTTGTAAATAATACCATTTTCTCCCTTTATCATACTTAGTAAGTTTCAAATGAACACAATTAACACATATATAGTTATTATAGTATAAATATACTTAGACCAAATTTTTAAAGAATGAAAACATGCCGTACCACCTAAGATTGGTTCGGCCTCTTTAAGCCATCAAAAGGAAAAGGGTTTCCCTTTCATAAATCATCATATTTCAAACCAAGAATTCATAATCAAAACATTAAAAGCATTACTTAAAAATATTTAGCCTTGAAACTCATGTTTTTCACTTCCAAAACCTTCTTTAAGTTTTGCAAAAATGCTTAAACATTGAAATTCAAGAGAGGGGTTTTAATTACCATTAAATTACTTATTAACATGCTCATTTAAGTTGAAATCAAGCTTGGAAATCAAAGATAACAAGATGTCCTTCACCCATCAAGGGTTCGACCTCTCTTAGTCTAATGGGGAGGAATTGTTTCCTTTCCCTTCCAAGCATGTTATCAAGCTTACGAATCATGAAAAATCATGTTAAAACAATCAAATAATCATTTCTCCCAACATAATTCACAAATCACCAAATTCACTTAAAACCTAAGAATTGAAAACTTAAGGAAATTGAAAGAGAAATAAAAGTATTATTTCACTAACCTCTTAATTAAGCTTAAACAAGCTTAGAAGACTCTATTCCTTGACCTTCTCTTTGCCCTTTGAGGATGGTTCTCCAACCTCTTCAAAGTAGGAGAAATTCCCATCAAAATAAAAAAATTAACATTAGAAATGAAAAGAGCATGATTTAATGCATAATCTAACATGTAAATACTATAAATTCCTTAACTAAATCCTTCAAAATCAAAAATCACTGCTTACTTGTTCTTGGTAAGAACTCAATTTCCTCAACTTAAAGCTTCAAATTCTTACTCCTTACCTTAGGTTTCAATGCTTGCTTATAAATTCAAGGCTTAAATCAAGTGATTTAGTGAGATTTTGAGGTAGGAAAATGAAAGAAAATGGAGGAAGAACGAGAAGAAGTGGCGTGGAGATGGTGGAAGAAGAAGAAGATGAAGATGTGGGTGTTGCTTGGTGAGTGGTAGATTTTAGGTGGAGAAGTCAAACTTGACTTCTTATTTTATGCTAAATCAAGGGCTATGATCAAGTCCTAGGTAATCTCATCCAATGGCTCTAAATATTCCTCAAATAATTCTCTTCTAAATATTATTTAACTCCACAAATTAATTAAATTAATTCCACAAAAATAATCCCTTATTTGTTCCTTAATATACCGCACTAAAAATAATATTCATTAGTTGCCGCAATTCTCCAAAAATATTTATAAAATATTTGTACCCACCTAAATCATGCCAACATGCTCCAAAAATATTAAATAAAATATTAGACACATGTAGTAATTTTTTCGGACTGAAATAATATAAAGTCCCGGACCGATGGTACTATTCACAAATCGATAAATCACTATTAACGACACTGAAAAATAGTCTGTTACAACAAATCTCTGAAAAACCTAGAAGAATTTGAGTGGAAAGATCAATGTCGACAAGCATTTAAGAGTTGAAAACTTCCTTAAGCTCCCCACCTCTTCTAAGCAGGCGACAAACATGTGAGCCACTATATCTATACCTATCAAAAGCAAAAGAAACTATTGCTTCTGTTCTGGTTTAGAGAGAAAAGATCAAGCAATATCCAGTGTATTATGTCAGCAAAGTATTAAGAGGTGTAGAAGTCAGATACTCTTATATTAAAAAGTTGTCTTATATAGTACTGGCAATAACTCATACACTATTTTCAATCACCTACAATATATATTCAGTCAAATTTTCCTTTACAAAAGTGTTACATATAATAGAAATATCAGGGCAAATGGTAGAATGGTCCATTCGACTTGGAGAGTTTGAAATAAAATATATACCTAGATCTACTTTAAAAGCACAGGCACTTTTAAATTTCATTGTAGAGTTAATAGGAGAATAAGAAAAATAAGAACAATTGAAAGAAAGAAGATGGCAATGGCAAATGCACACAAATGGAGCATCGAGTAATATAAGAGCAGGAGCAAGAATTATGCTTCAAGGGTAGAACAAAGTCAAACTTCAATATGTTGTTTAGGTAAATTTTACAAGAACAAATAATGTGGCTGAATATGAGGCATTAATCACAAGGATCAAATTAGCACAAAGGTAAGACTTAAAAACTAATCATATTTTGTGACTGTTATACGTAAATCAATTGACTAGAAAAATGAAGTCAAAGAGTCCTCTCTGATAGAATATAAAGCATTAGTAATAAGTTTATTATCATCAGTCGAAGACTAGGAAATAAATCAAATTCCAAAAATAAAAAATATAGAAATAGATAGCTTAGCAAAAGCAACAGCACTAATAGCCAATTGGATGAACAACATCATTCCATTAGAAAAACAACAAGAACCAAGCATAGAAGAAAAACCAACAATCATAATAACAACATGTAAATGGATGAATCAATAATAGAATTTCTAAAACAAGGAATTCTCCATATAGAAAAAAAGGCAATAAAGTTATCAAGACAAGTAGCTAATTACATATGATCAATAAATCTTATAGAAAATCAAAATTTAATCCATGGTTAAGATGTTTAAACAAAGAGGAAGCTGAGGACACCATTAATGAAGTTCATCAATGCTTATATAGCACACACGAAGGTTCAGATGCTATCATAAGATAAACAGCTTTACTAAGTTATTACTGATCTACTATAAAGAAAGATGTTATACAAACATTCTTAGTATGCCAATAGTGTCAAAATTTTGATAGGGTAATAAGAAAACAAGCAAGATATCTACAACCTCCGGAAGGAGCTTGGCCATTTACACAATGGGGAATACATATATTATACCATTTCCAAAAACTACATGGAAAAAAAATTTCATCGTTATAACAGTAAATCATTTTTCCATAGGAGAAACTCCATTTTTAATGGTTTATGGAGTAGAAGTTGTAATTACAATTGAAATTAGAATGCCAAGCAAAAGAGACATTATAATGCTAAACAAAATATAGAAGACAATGCAAATTAATTTGGATTTATTGGAAGAACACCGAGAAGAAGCATGCAAATTGCAAATGATGAAATTCTATAATAGAAGAGTAAAACTAAGAAATTTACAATTGGAGACTTGATTCTCAATAAAATAGAATGTAACACCCACCGCCCAATCCTGAAGGACCAGATGACAAATGCCACATTTGGTGCCGAGACACTATCCTATCCTACTCGTGAACTCCAGATTATATATTTCAAGTGATTATATTTTTGGAACGAGACAAGTAATTAAAATATAAAATAAAGGTGTTAGGGAAAATCCTACGAAAAATAAAATTTCGCAAGAGCTCCCCTTAAAAATCTACTTGTCACACAGGGAAAACAAATACACTTTCAATATTAATCTCCAAACCTCAACTCCAAATCATTACAAAAGATCACGCAGCACTTCTAAAGGTTATATTAATTCACTTAAGTTCTAACATAATAATTCACCATTCATTTCAAAAATATATATATTAACATTCATACACCATACATAATAAGATAAAAATACTTAAACAACCACCAATTCCATTAATTATAATTTCAATATTTATAACCTCAATATTTTATACAATATTCCCTATACATGCCAAAATCACGAATTACTGTATGTCCTACCCAAAAAAAATGTTCTACTCTGATGCTACTCATCTAGTCTTCTGGTATTCAGGTAGTATCCACTGCTCTTAACCTGCGTGATAAAAATCAATGCACTGAGTGGAAGATTCAGTGGTGCTAAAAAATTACCAATAAAAGTAGCAAGAATATGCCAAGTAGTAAATCTCAAATATCTATGAAAATACTCAAATCATAATATATACTAAGCAGTAACAATGTGCTAATTAAATCCAAATATTTCGAAAACCATAAAGAAATTCGCTTCTTTAAAATTCATACATAACTCAATATAAATAAGAAAATATCACAAATACCACTATGTTTCTGATTTCTTTATAATCGAATAAAATCCCATTATTAATTTAGAAAATTCATAAATATAGTATATCTTCATTTTCTTTTAGCCGCATAAAATTCCATTCTTAGTTAAGGCTCATACTAATACAGAATGAGCGTAAGCAGATTCAATCATGGCCTATGAAAGCGCCACCCCCATCACACAATCATGGCCTATGAAAGCACAACCCCCATCACACAATCGTGGCCTGTGAAAGCACCACCCCCATCACACAAACATGGCCTGTGAAAGCGCCACCCCCATCACACAAACGTGGCCTATGAAAGCACCATCCCCATCACATAATAAGCACGTCCGCTTATTCATAAGGGCTGATAACCCTAGCATATGATCATAGCTCCATATAACAGAATGGGCTGATAACCCGAGCATGCTCATATATCGAAATCAATCTCATCATATTACATTTCAATCATGTATAGTAGAGCCCAAAATAAATGTATTCTTCCACAAATAATCTCATTTCTCATTCACCATTCCTTATCCAAAAACATTTTATAACTAACACTTATTATTTCAAAATCACTTACCTTACAACTTGTAAATGCACTTTAAATCCTCTTATATTTAAAGCCAAAACCATACTTTTAATCACAAACAATCATAACTTAAAAATACTTAAAGACCAACATTTAAAAGACCAGAATCATGCCTTACCTACTAAAGAAGGTTCGGCCTCTTTATGAAAACAAAGGAGGAAAAGCTTCCTCCTTCAAATGCCTTAATCACTAACTCAAAATCATTACTCAAAATCATTAAATCCATTACTTTAAACACTTAACCATAAAACTCAATTTACCGTTTCAAAACCTTCTTTAAGTCATGAAAAATGCTAAGACATTAGAATTCAAATTAAAGCTTTAAACCATTACCAAATTACTTATAAACAAACTCATTTAAGTTGAAATCAAGCTTAAAAATCAAAGAAACACAAAGGCCCTTCACCCTCCATAAGTTCAGCCATCCTTTCAAAACAAAGGGAAAAATAGTTTCCTTCCAAATTACTTTCACAAATCATAAGGAAAACCACTTCAAAGCTTATTTACAATCAAAGGAAATCAAAAACAAAAACAAAAATCAAGGTCCTTCCTCTAAGGAGGGTTCGACCATTCATGAGAGAAGAGGGAGCAGGGGTTCCTCTTCCCATTCAAGCATTCTTTCATGCTTATAAATCATAGGAAATCACATTAAAATATCCAATTGTTCATTTCCCAACACATTCCACATAATTCCCCAAAATCATTAAAGACCCCTAAATTTCAAATTTAAAGAAATTGAAAGGGAAATGGAAAGACTACTCCACTAAACTTTCAATCAAGCTTTAAGAAGCTTAGAAAGCTTCACTCTTTAGCCTTTCCTTTCCCTTTGGTGGAGGGTTCTCCCACTTCTTCAAAGTAGGAAAAAGTGCACATTAAAATCAAAATTAAGAAAAGAAATGAATGGAGCATGATTTAATGCATTAATCCCTTGCCTAAACCTTGAATTCTACTTATTAAATCATAAAACTCAAAATCCACAACTTACTTGCTTCAATGGCAACTTCAATTATCTTTGTCTTTAATCACCAATTTCAACTTCTACTACTTAATTCTTAATAATTAATTACTATTCTATGGTTTAATTAGGCAGTTTAGTGGTAATTTGGAGGTAGAAAAATGAAAGAAATGGAAGAAGAAGAGAAAGAGAGAAATGGCGTGGAGATGGTGATGAGGAAGAAAGAGAAAGTGTTGATGAAGTGGTAGTCTTTAAGTAGCAAAGTCAACTTTTGCTTCCTTATTTTATTCCAAATGGATGGCTGTGATCAAGTCCTAAGTAATATCATCGAATGGCTCTAAATATTCATCAAATAACTCTCTTCCAAATATTATTTAACTCCACCAATTAATTAAATTAACTCCACAAAAATAATTCCTCAATTATTCCTTAATATACTACTCTAAAATCACTATTCATTAAATCCCGCAATTCTCCAAAAATATTCATAAAATATTTTCTACCCACCTAAATCATGCAAACATGCTCCAAAAATATTAAATAAAATAATAGACACACTAGTAATTTTTTCGGACTGAAATAATACCAAGTCCCGGACCGATGGTACCATTCATAGACCAGTAAATCACTATTAACGACACTGAAAAATAGTCCATTACATAGAAATCACTAAAGGATCAGTAGGAGTAAGAAAGCTTGGACAAAACTAGAAAGGTCCATATGAAGTAATACAAAAATTGGTCCAAGCTTCTATAAAATAGAGTAGATGGGTAAGAAATGCCTTGAAGATAGAATGCAGAGAATCTACAAAAATATTACATATAAAAAATGATGTACTAGATAAAAGGCAGGTTGTTTCACCTAAGTATTAGGATCTTAGAAAACTTGGATGTAAAAGGGATAGCCTGTGGGAGCTAAGGAATAGATTATCCTAATAAATAGGCTTTTCTTGAGCTTTTATAAAAATAAAAGAAAGTATTTGATAAATGATTGTCAATCATATATATATATATATATATATATATATATATATATATAGCAATATGAAAAAGCTCAAAAACTCGCACACAATTTATATTATGAGTCTAAGTAAGCCCAGGATTAAATTCTTTTGAGGTGGAAAGCTAAAAACTCAGAATAAAGGCCCCAAAAAAAAGAAATTGCATGTCTTCATTATCAAAGAAAATATACATTCTGAAAAAGATAACCCTTCAACTTTAAGGTATATCATTTACAGAAATATCAGGATCATTCTCCTCTTCATCCTATACTAAAAATTGCTCAGAAGTTAAGTCCGATCGATCTTCAGTTGGAGCTTCACCATTTTTCTCCTCCACTTCTAAGGGTATGTCAAATATAAAGTCAAAATATTCATTAGGGAGGCAAGCTATAAATTGGCGAACACTTGATCTTGAAAGACTTCAACTATTTCTACTGAATAGTTGGTAGCATCCTTCTTTCTGAGAAATCTCTAGTTTGGCCTTAAGCTGGTCATGTTCAAGCTTCATTCATCTCCAACCATACATATTGCTCTTCTTGCTCTGGTTCAGCCTTAATCTTGAGCAACTCAAACTTTTCCTTCTCTAATTAAATGTTCTTATAATTGGTAATCGTTGCAATCTCTGATACCCTTCTGTATTCTTCAACAGCGAAGTTTAATTTTTCATTCAAGGTAAAAATCTCCTGAGAGTAGAGGCGCTCTTATCCAATATATCCCTGGCAATTTTAGCCAATTAAATAGCTTTGTTCTTAGCAACATTAAGTTGAGTCCAATGAACTTGAAATGTAACCCCTTGATTTACAGAATTATAAACAATAGCTTACTGGATTGCTACTTGGTACCAAATTAGGATTTTTGTATGATTTTCAATCCAAATAAATTACTTTCATAATTATTATTGAGCCTCAATTATGATTCATGCATTGCATGTTATTAGTTGATTATTCATGCATTGAGTGGTTTTAGATTGCAAATTGCGAAGCGGTACCTTAGAAAGCTTGATTGTAGGATTTAATGCAATATAGTCTTAATTGCACTTGGTTATTTTAAATTAGATTGAGAATGGTGGTAATTTGATCTTAGAATATTTTTTCTAAATTAACGTGATTTTTTCCTGCTTATTGAGTATTCAATTGATTAAATTGGCATTTTAAGTTAATTAATAATATTTATAAATAATTTTTAAAATTTGTTATTAATTATTAAAATTTATTTAACAAAATATGATTTGTTGATAATTATTGATATTTATTTATAAGTACTATTATTTTTTAGAAATCAATTGTTCAAATATGATTTTATTTAAATTTGTTGGATATTTTATAAATTGGGTCTTATTTAATTAAGTGGCTTATTACATGTGTTATTTTAATTAGTGAGTGAGTAAAGAAAAAGAAAGGACTATTGCTAAGTTGAGCCAAATGGGGTGCCAACTTAAAGAAATAAAAGAAATTAAATAAAGAAATTAACGCCTAAAACTAAAGAGAGTCCGACCCTCTCACTGAGAAAATAGTATCGCCCCTCTCTCCACACACACACACATAAAGAACAAAAAAGAATAAGAAAAGAGACAAAAGCTCTTTTGTGGGATCTTCCATAGAACCTGTCATCAAATATTAATTGCATATTTGGAATCTATATTAATAGGAGATTTTGAATCTCTAATTTTTATTTTCGTTTAGTTTGTGATTTTATGCCCATAGAGAAGGGTGAGACTTTTAAAGTTCATAGGGGCAAAATGAAGACTTAATTGCAAAATTAGGCTTACTATTATGCAATTAGAGGTTAGTACTCCTTAATTATATGTCGAATTTGAATTTTAATTAATGTTTGTTTGATTGTGATTAAGAAGGAAATTTGGGGTTTCCTTATTTTTTATATGATCATATGGAATTGAGTTGATAATATCACAATTGAGTATGAATTAATGATGTGGTGCAAAAGAATTAAAAAAAAATGGACCCTAGACATAAGAACCATGATTGGCCGAATGGTCTATGGCTAGTTCATGGTGAATTTTTGTTATTTGGCTTTTGATTTGTGATTTAATATTATCTTGAGGTCATACGATTTGTTCTTGTACGTTGAATTTTCGATTTGGCTTTATTCTCTATTTTATTGACAAATTGTGTTTGGAATATCCATTCATATCGCGATTTGACTTTAACTATAATTTGGGCATGTTAGGTCTTAAGGCATATGTGACATCTTGACTCGAAAAAGCGATCCTAAGAGGGCGCGTAAAGAGGATTCCTAGCGAGCTTCTAAGATGGTAGACTAACTATGGTAATGGAATGCGGGACGTAGGAATGAATCGAATCATATATCAAAAAGGGGTAACTAATCATCAGAGGCGTCTTTTGGTGGAATGGCTGGAGAGTTGAAAGAACTCCAGGGTTAAGCGTGTTTGCTTTACAAAAATCCTTGGATAGGTAACCTCCTGGGAAGTTCCTATTTCACTTGTAGGACAAAACCGTATGGGTCTTACCGATCTAGTATGGAATGAAATCGGCTTGATCTAAAGTGGACAATTCCTCTGGTGGTTGGAGTCAGGGCGTTATAGCATACGAGAAAATATAATTGGTTGAGATATGGGCATGATATGGTATGAGTATGATAATGGTACTAAGAGGACTAATACATGTAAGGAATTAAGCATAAATATTTGATTGAATTAATTGGATATTATATATGCTATGATGCTTAGTAATTAGTTAGTATTAATATCATAATTTATATGTTTGTATAATGTGAGTATAAATTTTTTGAGTGAAATTTAGTTTGACTTATCCATGACTTAAGCTAGACTATGATACTACGTATTATAAAATGCATGTAATGCACTAAGAACCTTATTATACAAATAAATATAAGTTAATGAGCCTTAGTATGCATGAACGACATGCGTAAAGTTAGCTTCCTAGGGAGGCTGAACGTATGCTAGTCCTCTAGGTGAGTTTTGTTTGCGCTTTTACATGTTATGTACTATGATATTTTATTATGTGATGCTTCATTAAATAAATATATATTTATTGAATGAAATTGAAATAATTAAGGTTGGTAATTGAGTAATGATGCATAACTGAGGATTTATGCCTAAATGATGCTTCGACATGCAATTGAATGAACCAATATGTAATTAGATGTTACTACGAGATAATTATGTGATCACACCTAGAAAAGAAGTATGTACCCTAGACTTATAGGAAAGGTCGAACCATGTCCTTAAGGTGTGTTCCCTTTTTTGGTTTTTATTTTATGAATTTGAAGAGTATTTTGGAAGTTAAGAATGTTTCACAAAGGAAATATAGTCTTTCTAAAGATATCTCCTATGAAAAGTGTTATTCATTTCGGTAAAAAAGGGGAAACTGGCCCCTAGATACATTGAACTGTATTCAATAGTTGTAAAGATTGGAACAGTGGCATACCAATTGGATTTACCTAATGAATTTTCCTCTTGTACCCCCGATTTTCCGTCTATCGATGTTAAGGAGGTACATTTCTAATCTGCCTCTTGTATTGAGCCATGGGAAATCCAAGTTAACGAAGACTTAACATATGAAGAGATACTAGTTAGGATTCTCCATTTTTAGATTTGTAAGCTTCAATCTAGAGAGATTCTTACAGTTAAAGTAATGTGGAGAAACCATTCTGTCGGGGAATGCATGTAAGAAGTGGCGGCTGAAATGCATGAGAGATACCCTTATCTTCTTCCTTTTGAGTGAGAGAATATGATCTTTTCCATTGATTATGATCTTTTCTTGATATATATTTGGTACATTCTATGCTTGATATGTTATCCTCTTTTGTTGTTTCTAAAATTCGAGGACAAATTTTTATGAGAGGAGAATTGAAATACCCAAAAATCTTAATTTCAGAAATTTTATTTAAATTTAAATTTTAAAATTTAGGCCAGTAAATTTAAGCCATGTAATATTTAATCAAAACCGTAAACCCATTTGATTTGTCGAAAATCGATTGAAAAATCAAACTGATTTACTGAATCAGATCAAACCGATTCGAACTAAACCGGAATGGTCTTGAATCTTCTAGCAAACCATAGCAATAATGTTTTTTTTTCTTTCTTTTTCCTTCTTTCTTCTTTCTCATCTTCCTCTCTTTTCACTTTTTCTCTTTCCCTCGCCGCCTCACTCTCTCTCTCTCTCTCTCTCTCTCTCTACACCACTAGCCACCGCCAGCCACACCACCACCACCACCAACAGTGTCTCAGACCAACGCTGCCGCTTCAAGCTGCAACAGTCCTTCGTATCGCACACCGCCGGAGCCCAGCAGGCTCTAGCGTCACTCCACTTGAGACCTGACCACAGTCGTTGCTCCTTCCTCCACCGTTCGCGTCACTTCAAGCCTTCAACGGCTCCTCCACACAATGGCAACAAGACCCAGCTACTTTTCCTCCTCCACGCGACCAATAGTCCCTTGTCTCACTGAACTCAGCGAACTAAGTCCCTCATCCCGGCCAACTTAGTCACGATCTGAGTCCGATCGACTCTGATCTATGGTTTTTGGGGCTATGTTGTGTGATCGAGGGTATTGAAAATATCCCTAGAATTTTTAATTAATTTCTTCAATTTTAATTATATGATAAATTGATTTATTGTTGGAAATTGATTTATTAATTGAGGGATTGAATATATATTTGATTTAGTAGTTGATTAATTAAAAATAAATTATAGATTAGGAATAAAAAAATTATAGTAGAATATTTTTATAATAAAAATTAAGGAATTTAATTAGTTGAGTTGTTGAAATTGAGAAATAATTTTATTAAGATCGTGAATAATAGTTTAGGTAGAAAGAATTTAATTAATGATAATGGTTTAGATTATTAATTGATGTAAATTGGAAAATTTGGTAGTAATGATTATAATGTAAATATTTGGAAATTGATTAATATTATGTTATAAATTTAATAGTGAAATTGTTAGTATATTGATTTAGATTAAAGCATTAAAGTTGGATATTTAATAAGGAGAAAATATATTATTAAGGAATTATTATTGGTTAAATTGTAAATGGAAATATAAATATATTTTTAAGGTTACTTGAATCAATGAACTAAGTAATTCAATATAGAGACGTATCTTATGGTTATTAAAGATCAATTAAAGTAAATAAACTAAATAGTTATTGAATGTTTGGGGACTGTAACTGAACTAAGTAAGAAGAAGATTGTTGGCAAAAGGATTATATTTATATGAAATGAGAATATTATTGGTTATATTATATTAATTTGGTAGTGAATTTAGATTATTTTAAAAGTTGTAATGAGAAATCGAATTAATAGATGCTTGGCAGCTAAGTGGTTCTGAAGTTAGATTGGACTTAATAGAGAATATAGAACGTAGTTTGTTAGGTTAATTCTCTATTTATTATTTCAAGATAAATAGTTATCTGATAAGCTCTCTCTATATTCTTAAATTTCTAGATTGTCCGAGCTCATTCACTATCCCTTCAGGCCAGAATCGGAACTAGAATTTGAATATTCTATAATCGCTGTGAGTAATAACAAATAGTACATGATATGCATTTTCATATCATCATCATTTTATTAGTATATTATATCATTACCTATATATTTTTATATAAAATGATATTATAATTTAATGATCGTATATTTATAATTTATAATTGCATAATATTCATTGGTTTGGTAATATGCATTTGGATGAGATGTTTGATTTAATGCACTGTGAAATGAATTGCTTTGGTTGTGTGAAACTACAATAAAGTGGGTCACCATGGATTTGTGAGGGCGGTTCTTGATACCGTCTGCCGTGTATGGGAGATCGGCGCCCTCGTGTACATCTGATGATATATATTGATATTATATGAATAATCACAAGGTAGCCTCCTGATGGTATGAAAAGAAAAGAGAGCATGGAAAAACAATGAGAGGGCTGGTCAAGGGAGGATTAGATTGGTCGGCTAGGTATGGGGGATCAGCTCCCTGGTACACACATATAAGAGGATGAGCCATGCGAGAGGACGGCTCATCGGGGGTTTCGATGACGCCACAGACTAATTTCCACGTGATTGATTCATTGAAGATGAGATATTTGTGAATGTTAATATTGTAACATGTACATGACTGACATTGTGACCAATTCAGTGACTAGAGATGCATTTGCGTGATTGTCTGGTCGTGCATTATATATTATTATTCACTGAATTTGGTGAAACTCACCTCTCCCCTCTATAAACTTTTTCAGGAAATAGAAGTACAATTGTTTCATAAAGACCCTGCTTCTTTCTCTGCAGAGATACAGTATTTAATTCCAGCTTTGAAATTGTTAGTATATGAATTATGTGAGACCTTGGAATATTCTGAATAGTTTTGTCTGGTTCTGCAGTTAGAATGATAAATTGATATTGAATATGTAAAAATTATTGTGTGCTGATAAATAATCTGTGGAGTATTTTCTAAAATTTGGAGAGACTATGACAAGAAAAGTTTAATCATATTATGACTGATGAGTTTTGCATAAAATGTATTTTTAATAAATGAGTGTGAGCCCAGACTGTGAATCAAATGTGATATTGATGCTGGACCAAGATTATTACTGAACGATAATTGAAAAATGTCATAATATAGGCTTACTATTTTTAAAGTCAGATATTAATAGATACAGTGTTTCAATAGTTCAGACTTACTATAGGCCTTGGGGACCCTAAGTTTATCTAGATTCTAGTGTCGGTCTAACCCATGGTTTTGGATCGTGACATAACATCATTCGTAGGCACCCCAAAATCAATTAATACCAACAACATATATCATTCAAGCCAACAATTAAGAAATTATCAAAATTTTGACATAAAAACATAGAAATTGAAATTTTAGAAAAATTAAAAGAACAAAGGATTTAAGAATACTAACATTAAAATAAAGCTTTTAAAATCTCTAGCAAGCCTGAAACTTTTGTTTTTTCCTTGTCTTTGATGGAGTGTTCACCCACTTTAAACAAAGGAGCAAAAATTCAAGAATCACAACCAAAAACAAAGAAAAAGGAGAAGAAAGAAGAGTATGACTGTCTAGCAAAATTTAAAACTCAAAACTAAAACCCTTGAAAATCACTTACTTAGCTAGAGGGAAAAACCCAAAATTTTTTATCTCCAATTGCTAACACTACAACTTAAAGCTCCAATCTTCCATAGAAATTAATAGCCTTGGGTTTGATTAGGACGATTTAGAATAAAATGGTGTGTACAAAACAAAAAATAAAATGAGGGGGGAGGGGAGTGTGTCGGCCAACAAAAGAAGAGGAAGGAGAGGTTGTGTTATCACAGAAAAGAGAAAATGACTTTTATTAGTGGTTAAGGGTAATTTGATAATTTGGTAACTTATCAACTGCTCCCTTAGAAAGTTTCGAATGGATGGTCAAGATCAAGTCAAGAATAATCTTATATAAAAGCTATAATTATTTCTAAATATATTTCTCTCATATAATTATCCTTTTCTCCACAATAATTATTAAATTACTCTATAAAAATAATTCTTTAAGTTTCTAATTAATACAAATACCATAATTCACTATTCATTAATTATCTCAATTCTCTAAATAAATTCATAATTTAATTGTTATCCACTGCAATAATACATGTATACTCCAAAATATTAAATAAAATATAAAATATAAACAGTAGTTTTTTTAGAACCAAATAATGCTGATTTCCAGACAAACGGTACTGTTTGCACATTGATAAACCATTATTTCAGACAATGAAAAATAAGGTGTTACAGCTACAAGACTTCTGGACAAAAATTCAAGAGGCAATTTATATTCAGTAAAAAAAAAAAAAAAAAAAAATCACTAATCATGATGGTTTTTGATAGTTCCAATCGTCGCGATAATGATATAAATTGTGGCTTATCTTTCAGTGGACCTTGATATAATAAAATGATTATATGATGGTTTCCCTTGAACACTCGAACCTTTTTCTCTACCTGATAATTTAACGCAGAATACACACAGAGCATTTTATACATTTAACTTGTCGTCGTGAAAATTGAGCCAATCTGTTGTATTACGTATATCCTACAAATTAATTTTCTTTTTTTTTTTTTAAGTTAAGCCGTATATTATTAATGGCGCAGCCACGTAATGCATTTTTCGTGAAGTTCAGTTACATACTAAAATGCATCAGAGAGTCGCTATTACAAGGACAATTTTTTGATAATTTAATGGCAAAAAATGTTTGATTTTGTAGAAATTTAATGGCAGACGGTCCATCTATTACATTTTTATTAACGTAAAAAACAGCTGAAAAATGTACAGGACTAAAGCACCATCGAACTACGAGAACTAATTAAATATTTGTTCAACCTGAAAGACAAAATAATAATTCCCCTTTCTGAAATTTTCGTTAAATTATTCAAATTACTATTTCCTCAAAAAAAGTTAATTAGTAGCAAGTAAAATTTATATAAAAATTGTCGCATGTTATTTATAAAATAAAAAATTTTGCTTAATAGTTAAAATTACAATAGTACAAAAATAAATTTTTTGCAGATTTAATAATTTAATAATGAAAAAAATGGGGAAAATTAAAAATTTTCAACACAACATAAAAAAGATGCATAATATTTAAAAGTTCTAAAATTACCTTTTACTTTCTAATTTCAATTCACCGTAATATTTACTCTACTACTATGTGTCGATGAATAATTCGAATTTTACGTTAAAAAAATATATATTTTTTTAATAAAAAAATTATATTAATAAAATAAACTAACAGCAATTGAAAAAATTAATAGCGAACTCTGCAGCACGTGCGGCTAACTTGGCTTGTCTCCACTAAATCTTGGCTCCAGTTAGTTTACATTCAAATGTAATGTAATCAAATCAAATCACTTTACTTCCCTTACGCATTCACATATATCAAAGAGATTATGTTCAGACAGACATTACTATTATTATTATTATTGAGGCAAGTCTATCAACTAGCTTTTCCAGAAAAATAGTTAGGTTCCAGTGAGTCCGGTACTAATCACGGATCTATGCTACACAGGAGATTACACACATTAATCAATGCCCATCGATTAACCTCAAGGAATTTCCACAGGATTCTCTTGATTGCCTTATAACCAAAAATGGCAATAATGTGTCAGCAAAATCCCATGTTAACATATCTACATACTTAACATTACCTTATAACAAAGCCACCCACCCCTGCAAGTTACATTCGGGAGATCAAAAGGGGTACAGACACTGATGTCTCCTCACCCATGACTGGCTGGAATAAATCCAACTCCCCATAGCGCTCGAGAACACGCATCCTGCAACCTTCTGCAGCCATAACTCCAGTAGCAAATGCACCATGCACTGACCCTGGGTAGCTCGTGCTTGTTGCCTCTCCTGCAAAGAATAGGTTATCCACTGGGATCCTTAGCCTTTCATACAGATCATGGGATTTTCCTACTGTATCGTAGCTATAGGAACCAAGTGAGTTGATGTCTGAGCCCCACCGTGAAACAAGATACTGAATCTGCACAACGTAAAAATATTAAGTTAGAACTTTTAGATTCCAGAGACAGCACCAGTAAATATGCACTACAGAGATTCAAAAATTCTAAGTCGAGTAGGGAAGGGGGTGGGAGACAAAACGGAACAGCTAGCACATAGAAATGAAATTACCGGAGCAGAAGCTTCAGGTAGGATCTTCTTGAGTTGTGTGAAAGCAAAATTGGCAGCAGCTTCATCAGACATTTTCTCAATATCTTTGGCCAGCTGTCCAGCAGGCATATAAACGAGAACAGGATGACCAGTGGCCTTGTGAAGATTCAGGAAGTAGCTGCAGCCATAAGATGTCTCTGCAACCACTCCCAAGAACTCTACATTTGGCCAAAACACCTTGTCAAAGTGCATTGCAATCTTATTCTCAATTCCCACTCCCAGCTCATCAATAGCTTCTTCCTTCCAATCTGGAAGTTTAGGCTCAAAAACTATCTTCTTGGATTTCAGCACTCCAAGAGGAATGGCAACAATAGCAGCATCTGCTATGAATGTCCTCCCATTTTCAGTAGTTACTTTCACACCATTATAACGCCTGTCAACTTTTGTTACCCTAGAAAATCAAAGGGAAGGATTAGAATTGCTTAATACATACATATGAATATTCACTACAAAAACACATTTGTTGATAGAGGACATAAGCAAAGAGGATGGATGACAATTACAATTAAAATGAATTGTGACTAATAGATATCATTGACCAGTACCTATGGCGCAAGCGGATATCAAGTCCTTTGGCAAGAGTGTTTACAACAGGAAGGTAGCCTCTCACCATAAGTCCATGCCCACCAGGAAGCAGTTCTTCCTGCAAAAAAGGTGAAATAATATCAGGGTGTCAACACATAAGCTAGCAAAAATAGATTACTTTCAACCTCGTTACAAACTGATACAATATCTAAATAAAAGCAAGATAAATTCCTGGAAAGATACATCAATTCAAGATATTATGCACTTCAAAGTGCCATCTAGCAATTTTGAGAAACACATTTAAGTGTATACTTACCATTAATATAGTGCCAACATGCATTGAAGAACTTAAACATCTTAATGTGAGTTCATGCATAATCTAACGGAATAAAGAAGGTAGTATGTTTATATGAACTAGATATAACTTTCAATATTTGACCTCCAGTTTCAAAAAAATATCCCCACCCAATCATTTAATTGGTTTACTAATTTTTAGGGAACAAGACAAAAGACTGAAGCTCTCATCTATTATGTTGAGTTAAAAGAAAAAAGAATTGAGAGAGTAGAGTGAGAAGGAAAAATGAAGTCGTTCTGTCTTTAACAGTTAAATTTTCTGATTAGGAAGACAATTGGAGATTTTGAAAATTGAAATAACAAAGTAGTTGACTAGCAGCAATTTTGCATAGTTAATGCAAATAATGCAAAGCCACAAACCAAGATGTTAACCAATTATCTCAACCAAATGTATAATTTACGATCTACCAATAATCTATAATACATATAGATGTAGAGAGGAACATTTGGACAAATTAAAGAGCACGTTGGTAATAAATAATAAAGAAGCTCAGTGCACAAAGCTACCGCTATATGCATGGGTCAGTGAAGGGTCAGAACATTTTATATTTACTAAAAAAATATCAACTATGAACTTTTTTTAACAATTAAATTTATTTATATTCCCATAAATAAACTTGCTTCCTAATTTTATTTTTAGTTTTCCAGTTTAATTTTGTTGGATACTAATTAACATCAATTACTTTTTAATTAACATACTTTCAATTCATTCCATTTAATTTTATTGAATTGTTATAAATGTAGTGATACACATATATTTTCAATATTATATTGCATAGAAACAAGTATATTCAAACAAAAAAACCATTAGATATTCAATAATCGGAGCACTGAATTCCTCTTCCCTTCGCCAGTTTGAACCCGTCCCAGAAACGAACACCTTCCTACTGCAAGGTGAGGCTCTGCCCTTCCCCTAGAATCCACTCTGGGTCAGAGGAGAGTTTCTCTTATTCCTATTAACAGCTACTCTAGGAGGAATGTTTTTATGCGGTGCTAACGATTTAATAACTATCTTAGCCCCAGAATGTTTCAGTTTATGCTCCTACCTATTATCTTGATATCCCCTCGGAAAACTCCATTGCTTTGACCATCCTCAATGACCTGAGGATGCTTCTAGCCCTCAAAGAAGAGCAATTGAATAGAAAATTGAAAATTAAATTTCTTAAAAAAGTATTATTGAAAAGGTTTCATTTAATATCAATCAATTTTTGCATGGCAAATATACTTGTATTGAAAATATATATATATATATATTTTCAATAAGACTAGTGCATAAAAAAGTTTAAACAAAAAATGATTCATTTCATTTTTAGAAAACAATTATAATGTTCACTGAAATTGTAAATATAGTAGATACTATTCAAATAAACATCAATGTTTTGATATCTTTTTGTGGGATTCAGCAATGCCTACTATCTGCCACACTGTACTACAACACGTATTGCAAGCCACAAACAAAATGTATCAGCAAATCTAAATGCCATCATTACAAAAATGTGTCAATAGTGTATGAGGCTATCCTCTTTGCAATTAGCGTATTTACTTAATAAGATTTGAAGTTATTTTTAAATTTCTGAGAAAAACAATTGCTGTTAGCATAATTTTATTATTCAAACAACTGACAACTGATATTTTTTTTGTTTGTGAATCTATTTTGATGATAGAGTGTAGACCTTGATTTACAATAACTTAAATTGTTGATATGCAACAACTCACCTGATCCCAACTCTTAAGCGATATGGTATCAGCATCTGCAGCAAACCAACCTTCCATTCTACACAAGTACCATTGAAGAACTTTATGTGGGAGCCCCTCCAATCTGCATTTAAAAACAATTTCATAAGGATTGTGTTTCCAAAGTCATAATTACATGAATTACAATCAACATCTATTTTATTATCAAACCTTAATTCTGGTCTTCGTTCAAAAACCAGTGAGAAAGCACTGAGTATGGACATGTCTTCATTATGCTCGAGTCTTACTTTCTCTGTCTGCATTCAAATCATGAACAACTTAGTATGACGGCCAAAAAAAAAAAAAAAGAAAACCCGTGATTCCAAACAGGAAAATAGGAAACAAATAAGATATTAAAGAAAAAGTTGAATTCATCTTCCACTAGCACGATCTCTCTATTCATGCAAGAAAGAAACCAACCAAAAAGGGAGAAAGGACAAAGGTAGAAGACATTCAAGAAAAGATTCCAGTAAGAAATTATGGAAAATAGAACATTATAAAATTAGAAAAGCCAAAAACCAAAAAGTTGCAAGAGAATAAAAGCATGCGTGCCTCTTTTAAGATGCTTTCAAATGTTTCGCCAACCTTAGTGACCAATTCTTGAGGAACCTGGTTCCCATCCATATCAAAGAGTGCATAGCTGCAGAAACATAATACATTAACTATGACACATCAGCAAATGCCAACCATAGCTTTGATGTAATAAATTAAATTAAAATCAAGGCTAATCACTAAAACATTCATAACCCTCATTTATTTTATCAAACTTGTAAAAATTGTGGCCTATGACATTTCTTCCCTATGCAGTTGCCAAAGCTAACATGTAGTCAACCAGTTTAATGAATTGAATATGAAAGGGCTACCCTTCCAGAAAAGAAATTGTAAGAATCTTGGAAATAGAAACACGATGCTCAAATGTAAAGACCTTCAAATAGAAAATTAGGAATTGGCTCAACTTATTAATTGTATGCTCTAGCTTTTGAAGAAGTAACTTAAGATTTTTGAATTATTTTTTAAAATTTAGGATAGAATCCCCATTTGGAAGACATAAATACATTTTTCCTTTCTCTATCAGCACTATAAGCTAAAGTTTGAATTGAATCTCAACAATAGCACCCTTATTAATAGTATATTCTTGTTCCCTGTTACTGTATATCAGTAATTTATTTATGTTTTCTTAAATTAATTATGCAGAGCACGTGGTATGTCTTCTGCACAAGTGAGTATAGGCTGGATTCAACGAGCCCTGAGTTTTGGGTTTCTACAGAAAACACTATAAATAATTTTGTACCTCAATTTCTTAGCACCTAACCGATTTCAACTTTTTTTCTAACTACTTCTACTAACAATTTTTCACATCTTAATTATCAATTTATTCTACATCTCCATTGCCCTAATAATTAAAATTTTATCTAATTTTTTATTTGTGGTTATTCTACCACTATGTAAACAAAAAACTGTTTTTCAACCAAATACGCTTTTGTGTGTTTACTCTCCTATGGCCTCCTTAATGAATAGACAATTTTCAATACCAGTGCTTTAATGCCATTATTTATTTCTAACTCTATTTTGTTTTGTTCATTGTTCTTCATCCAACTATAACTCAAATCTCCCACTTGGCCGTTGGTCTACATCTGCACCATTTTATTTGGATTTGTCTTCAGCTTTCTCACATTTAAAAAAATAAATAATTAATTAAATATGGAATTTTCATAGTACTAAATATTTTGTCTTTTAAATCAAAACTTCTAATATTTTTCAAATAATTTTCAATATTGCAACAAAACAACAGATTTACTTAGAAAATGTTTTCGAAAGAAAATTATTTTCCAGATATAAAGAGAGCCTTAATGATCCTCAGTTTTGCTTGTAAGGGAGAAGCCTCAGCACTCTAAGGCTTGTTTTATGTCTCCTTTTCATCTGGCCTTAGTTTATAATCAAGGAGTTGCTCAGAGTCTAACCCTCTTGTATTTAGAAATCTAAGTCCAAGAAGAGGATTAGGACTTCTAGCACAAGTGGATTGGACAATTAGTTCAAATGATTCTAGAATACTTCATTATTCATAGAACATATGTTTTTACTTCTTCAATGTTTTATTTCTATCTCACGTTAGGAATTAAATTTTAAGACAACTTTCATACAAGCAAGTTATTAAAAACAATAATAGACCATACTGATTTACCTTTCAAGATCGTGGTCATACAACACAGAATTATCACCACTAGTTCGGTATAAGGGTAGTCCCAGCCTCCCAATCAATGGGGCCAACGGATTCTCCTGGCAGACACCATGCAACCTGAAATACGGTCATTGAGATACAACTTCTAAAGGGAAACAAAAAAAAAAAAAAAAAAAAAAAAAAAAAAAAAAAAAAAAAAAAAAAAAAAAAAAAAAAATAAAAAGAAAAAGTAAAACAAACTCCACCAAGGAAAACAAAAAAACCAAATGATAAAGAAGTATACACCCCAC
>CANUEP010069540.1:0-21039 GCA_947857235.1 Jatropha podagrica | reverse complement strand
TTTTTTTTTAAATAAAAAAAATTTAAATTAAATATTTTTAAAAAAAAAAAAAAAAAAAAAAAAAAAAAAAAAAAAAAAAAAAAAAACAGAGAAAGAACGCTAATTGTTTGTTTTTTCTTTTTTCCTTTGATTTATAATTGCTCTGTTTTCTTGGTGAACAAACATCATATATGATTTAATACATTAATTAATTTTTTGTTTTTTTTTTTTAAATTTATTTATTGGTAATGTGAATTAAGGAGTGGAGAAGGATCTGGAGAAGGGAATGATGAAGAATTGTAGGTATAGCCCTAACCTCCGAGCAGGAATATCGACATTACCTTCTCTGGTGTCAACGCCAAAGGGAACATGGCTTAATCGTCTCTCAGAAGGGTCGCCATTACCTTCTACGGTACCAACGCCAAAGCCGCATCTGGTGCTATCCAATTCCGGCAAGGCTTTGCTCGTGTCGTCTTCTGGCAAGTCTCTGGTTGTTTCTAATTCCGGCAAGCGGTTTGATAAAAAGAAGTACGTGAAGCAAGTGACTGGCCGCCACCATGACACTGAGTTGCACCTGGCCGCACAACGTGGCGATTTGGCCGCCGTGAAGCAAATTGTCGGTGAAATTGACGAGCAGATGATGGGGACACTAAGTGGAGCTGACTTTGATGCTGAGGTGAGTTGTTCACTGTTTCATTCAGCTCAAAATTACTCGTACATTGTCCTGTTCCTCTATATGTAAATTCTCGAGGAGTTGTTGCAATGTTTTGATTCTTATAGATCTGGCTCTCACTGTGTAATTGAATTCATCTCTAGGCAAGAAAGTTTAGAGATCTCACTAGAATATTAAGTTTAACACCTTGTAATTCTAGAGATAAGGGATTGTTTAACTAATTTTTGAAGCCTAATGAGAAGGTGGCTGAGATAAGGTCAGCTATAGTGAATGAGGTGAATGAATTAGGAGAAACAGCATTGTTCACAGCGGCTGAGAAGGGCCATTTGGAGGTGGTGAAGGAGCTATTGCAGTATACGACTAAGGAAGCCCTTTCATTGAAGAATCGGTCTGGGTTTAGTCCTTTGCATGTTGCTGCAAATCAAGGTCATCAAGGTGATAAATTTATCATTTATTTATCGTTGCTTTTTCATTTTTAACTTTTTGGTAATATCTTGCATTTTCTATAGAGGGATTTTACAATTTTACTTTAGAATTAAAATATTGCCATGAGCTGAGTGTCATTAGTAGGGAAATTACATCTTGTACTGCATTTATGGATTGCCATAATCTATTTATGGATTGCGAAGTGAACCTATAATAATTTGTCAAATGAGAGCAGTATGTGTAGCACCATCTTATTGGCAGTGAGCTTTTGTAGAAATTCATTTTTCTGCAATTTAAACTTAACATTTCACTATCTAAATGGGTTCCACATGTTATTGTCATTGGTTATGACTTCTAGAATTGTCAAAAACTTATAATTAGAGAGGAAGTCTTCTACGTTGTAATGAATGAAAATTCAGAAATTCCGCAAATTAATAAACATGATAATTAAAGTCAATGACTAGAATCAGCATTAGTAATGATTTTTTTTTTCTGGATATTGTACATGCAGGAGGTTCCATGTGATATGACTGAAAAAAAAATGTTGTTGAGAGGGGGAAAAAGGCCAATACTGAAAGTCTTTATCCATCCAAAATGTTAAAAGTTTTGATAATTGTATGAGATTTTCTGCCCAAGAAAAATAGCAAATCTTTAAATTACTGAATCTTAATATAGCATTTCTTTTTTTTTTTTTTTAACTAAGATAAAAAAAGTTATGAAATACACATTAATAGACTTTTTCCCTTTTGGTGTTTTTTCTATTACTTATAACTTCTCTTGTCATTATTAATTCTGAAATAAGCAGTAACCAAGCAATAATTCTTCAATTTCTTTTGAATGCAATCTTATTAAACAGAGATGGGATCGAAATTGGAGTAGTTTATTACCGAATGCCGTTAGATAATTGTGTCGAAATGAACTTAAATCTTCTGAAGTGATTCTCCCACTTGAACTTTCAATTTGTGCGCCAAATTTCTATTTTTTAAGCTATTCTCCATGAAGTATCTCTATTTACTGTTTTTTCTTTTTTCTATTTTTTAAAAGGAGGCTATTTGTCTTGTTGATTATCCCTATTGCATTTGAATAACTACCTTATGCAGCCATCGTGCAGGTTCTATTACAGCATGACCCCTCACTAAGCAAAACAGTTGGCCAATCAAATGCAACTCCTCTTATATCTGCTGCTGCTAGAGGGCATATTGCAGTAGTTCATGAATTGCTGTCAAAAGATTCTGGTTTACTAGAGATATCTAGATCCAATGGAAAAAATGCATTGCATCTAGCAGCTCGCCAAGGTTATGTGGAAATTGTGAAGGCATTGCTCAACAAGGATCCGCAGTTGGCCCGTAGGACTGATAAGAAAGGGCAGACTGCATTGCATATGGCTGTCAAAGGAGTGAGCTGTGCAGTGGTGAAACTGCTTCTTCAGGCAGATGCAGCTATTGTCATGCTTCCAGACAGACTTGGCAACACAGCCTTACATGTAGCCACAAGAAAGAAAAGAGCAGAGGTAATAGTTAGTATTATTTAGCTATTTAAAGATTTTCATTTCTGGTAAAGATCTACAAGCAGATGATTTCAATTTTACATTTGATTTTCATGAGGAAAGACTAATTGGGGTAACATCAGCAAGGCTAATTGAAGTAACATTAGAATTTAGAAGATGAGCATGTTACTTTGTAATTCATGTCACCTAATACATACACAGATATAACTATTCTATGTTCAACTCTTAGCTTATCCATTAGTTGCACAAATTTGCCAACTGTCACGAAAGTTGAAAATACCTTCTTTATCTTGCAGATAGTGCGAGAACTGTTGCTTCTACCTGACACTAATGTGAATGCACTAACAAGGGATCATAAAACGGCTCTTGATATAGCTGAGGGACTCCCTTTCTCTGAAGAAATCTCTGAGATAAAGGATTGTTTGACTCATTATGGCGCAGTCAAAGCAAATGAACTTAATCAGCCACGAGATGAACTTCGGAGAACTGTTACGCAGATAAAGAAAGATGTCCACTTCCAGCTTGAACAAACTCGAAAAACAAACAGAAATGTGAGCGGCATTGCCAAAGAGCTCCGCAAGCTGCACCGGGAAGGAATCAACAACGCCACGAACTCAGTAACAGTTGTTGCTGTACTTTTTGCAACTGTTGCTTTTGCCGCTATTTTTACAGTTCCTGGTGGTGATGATGAAACTGGAATGGCTGTGATGGTTAGTAGTCCATCATTTCAAATATTCTTTATTTTTAATGCCGTTGCTCTTTTCACGTCTCTTGCTGTTGTGGTTGTACAAATCACAATTGTTAGAGGGGAAACAAAAGCAGAAAGGCGTGTCGTCGAGGTGATCAATAAGTTAATGTGGTTGGCATCAGTCTGCACTACAGTGGCATTTATTTCATCATCTTATATAGTTGTTGGTAGGCACAACAAATGGGCTGCGATTTTTGTTACTGTTGTTGGGGGAGTGATAATGGCAGGAGTTCTTGGTGTTATGACTTACTATGTAATGAAGTCGAGAAGGAAACGGAAAGTGAGGAAGAAAGAGAAACACTCTCGAAGTACTGGAAATAGCTCGTTTTATGCATCGGAGTCTGAATCAGAAGTGAACACAATTTATGCAATATGATGTTAAAAGGCGGAAGTGATAGCAGCTTGTGTTATAAAGCAATATTTATGATGAGGTAACGATGCAATAGGTTTGATTGAATGAATGAATGTGTAATACAATTCAAGCAGAACTTCACTACCCATCTTCATGCATGTATCAAATGAAAGTAATGATGTGATTCTTGTAATTGTATCTGTGTAGGCATAAATTTGTGCTTGTAAAGCTTATTTATGTCTCCATGCATGTAATAAGCTATTTGAAATTGGTGAAGGGTTAGTTATGTAGATTGCTTATTGGTTGATCTATTTTTACATGTAGCTTAGGAATTAATATTACCTCTTATTTGGAATAATGAATTTCAACTATTGCATTTATTTACATATGATAATTATAAAATTTAGTTTAGAAATTCAGAATTATAATTAATATGATAATTATAGGAATTAATAGTACCTTGTCCTTGCTTGAGCTTGAATTCTTTTTTGTAATAATTAGAATGTTTATCAATCTGTCCATTAGATTGGGTAATTTTTGTGAAGTGATTCACCAAAAGATCCATTCTTGGAGGCTTACCTTGTGCAATATTCTTACATGTTTGATTTCCTTCTTGTGGTTGACTAGCAAATTATTGCTCACATTGTGCTTTATCATCAGTAAATCGAGGTGATTAATTGGGTTGCTTGAATCAATAAAATCCTCCACGTTAGGCCAACTTCCTTCCCCATAGAGATTTGGGAATTGTGTGCCTTACATATATATATGTATATAGCATAGCTACTGGACTAGGGTGGCCACTGCTCCGGAACTGCCAGTTTTGGCGAAGAACGTTTATTTGTCTTGTGATCCTTATGTGTGTAGTCGCATTACTAAGCTTGATAACCTTATCTTTTGTTTCTTCCTTTTAGCTTGGAAATTTACTGATTCATATTATCCACTTTGTCTTTTGTTTTTCTTTTTTTCATTTTTCCTTTTTGGTTCTGAAGGGACAACGATTTTTCATAATTTTTTCGTTTCTTGTTTTATGGAAATTTTGAAATTTCTTGATGTAATTGTTAGTACCTATAAGATGAGACTCCTTGAACCAACCAAATAAAGATCAATCGAGAATTTCAATTCATTTCTCTAAATCATACTTGGGTTTACACGAGCTTTATTGAAAAAGTACAAAATATAAAAATGGAACAAGATTTGGGGAAAATAGAAAATGAATTTTTATCTTCCCATTTTGCGTTAGTTTTATGAATATAGTATAGAAAAATTCAAGTTTTTGCTTTTGTTGGTTTTTCAGTTGAAGATAATGTTGTTCTGGCAAGTTGGTGTGTTGAATTATTGCAGCCTGTGGTCAAAGTTTTGCATTCGACATCTCTAGATTATAAAAAAGGAGACTTTACTTTCTCTAGGGTGTTTACTGGACAGGAAGAGTATTATAATCTGAGATTAATGTCTTCGGAGCCAACTTTTATTTTTAAAGCACTCCCTAAAATGTTTTTCCACTGCTCAATTTTACTATAAGAATACATTCTGTATCGGCACAGTCAAATCAGATTTTCTTTTCTTCTAAATTGATAGTTCACATCAGAAATTTTGGTCAGAGTTTTGCAAAAAAATTTCAAGTATAATCAAATTGAGGGGAAAAAAAATAAACTTTCTTGATCATATTTATGTTAGGATTAAATTATAATTATGATTAGGCTTACCAATGAATTATTTTAGATCTAATTGTAATTTTGCTATTTTGCATAGTAAGTGCGTATGTGGCAGTTTATTATATAAAAATAATCATCTATACATGTGGACGATTATGCCATTCAACGATCAATAATCTCTCTCTTCATTCTGCAGTCCTCTTCTTTTTGTTTCCTTCTCTTTCTCTCCTTTTCTCTATATTTTTAAATTCACAGACACATTTTTTGTCTGCAATCATTAACATTTTACTAAATTGATATTTTATTATCAAATTAAAAATAATCCTAAAGTTTAGTGACCTTTTATATTATTAGTTTTTTTATAGCACAACAATATTAGTTATATTTTTATTTTTATATTATTTTAATTTTTTATCTATATAATATTAAAATATAAATTTTTATTTAAATTAAAATAAATATAATTAATTAATTAATTTGTACTAAATTTCGCCGTATAAGTTGCTTATAATGTTATTCTATTTTTATATAATAAAGTAATTTTAAAATAAAATTCAATTAAATCCTTATATGATCCTTCGGTCTCTAATTTATGAATATGAATTCTTAAAATCCTAATATGTGCTCAAAAAGCAAATCAAATTATCACTCAATTCTCAACTCTTGTCCTTAATTCCAAATCAATATCTATATACAGTTGTAATAAAAAATAATAATAATATTTTTTTGTTGGTAGATAAAAGAAAATAAATGAGAATATGATATGAATTAATAATGGTAATGGTTATGGTAATAATATTATTTACCCAGTGCATTAGATAAAAAAATATATATGAATATACATAACTCTTGAAACAAAAAAAATTACCCAAAATAGAAACATATAGTTTTGATTTTTTCAATTTCATAAACACTATTTCTTTCAAGTCAAATATATTTAGCATATAAAAAAAATTAAAATACTTAATTAAGATATCATCTATTTATTGCAAGAGAGATATAAATATCTTATTAAATTAAAGTGATAGTGATTATAAATTAATTTAATAACAAAAAAATAAAAATTAATAATTTTTTATTAAAAATAAAACTCTTTTAAAAACTTAATATAAAATAATAAAAAATTATATTAAAAAAATTTATCAATTTGAATTTCGAAAATAACTTTGAAAATGCTTTAATTTAATTTACGTTTTGATTCTAGTGGACAAAAAAGAAAGCCAAGTTAACAAATGCAATTAAAAAGTAAATCATGCTAGGATCCAACATTAATTAGTTCAAGAGTTTATTTAAGTATTTTGTTTGTCTAAATTATAAATTTAAAATTAATTAATTAATTAATTAAGTAATAAAAAAAGATTATATAAAATAATATCCTCTTGAAATAAATCCACAATTTTTTCTACAACTAAATATAAAAAAAAGTATATTTTTTTTCTTTTTTATTATATATATTTATTTTAAAAAAATAAAAATTATATACAATCAAATAATAAAATATATATATATATATTTTAAATTAATCACTGGTATGCAGAGCTAACAGATTAAAATTAAATTTTACTCGCACAAAGTCGGTACAAAAAAGGATAAAGTGCTCATAGCAAGTATTTAGTCTATCTATGAGAATCAAACCCCGATCTCATCTAAGGAAACAGAGTATCGAACCACTCATCTAAACATTCATTGATATAAAATATAATTTTTAAATTGACTATGACTAAAACTATTTTAAATTAGATATTGAAAATCTCCTCTATTTTCAGGTTTACAAGTATTATAAAAAACTAGTAACTTGAGTCTTTTATGTCAAACCCATGATTGTTTAGGAGTTAGGCTAATAATCACCTGCTACATTTTTACAATGCAAAGAAAGTGCCTTTCAGATCTTAATTCTTATTGGATTAGACATTAGAAGTGGAGCATGCTTTTGTCATGGCTTTTTCTCTTTGTTGTTTTGACATATACTTTCCAAAAGTCTTTCATTGTTGGACTTTTCACATTACTATATGAAAGATTAAGCTATGTATTTAACTTATTTTAGACTGAATACAAACCATAGAAACTTTAATTACTAAAGTGAAAAGCACTTTACCTTTGTAAATATTATTAAACTGAAAATATTATGCCTTTTTTTAATGTAATTCATTAATAATATTATTAAAAATTACAAATAAATACATAAACAAGATATAAAATTTTACTATTAATAGTTAATAGAATTCGCTAATCTTTTAATAAAGTAAAGAGATTTATATCCTTTTGAATAATAAAACTAAAATTTAAAAAGAATATAATATTGGATATTTTCGCTTAGAGTTGATCATGAGAAAAGATATAAATTTTCATAGCAGAAACTAAACATCAAAACTATAACTCATCTAGATATTTTTTAATTGAATTATTTTTTTAATAATTTGCAATATACGACAAATATAAATGAATTTATGCCGCTATACATCAATAGTATCAATGGAAGAACATATTACAATATCATGCTTCATCGATCTAAGATCCACACTTACAAATCAAGATTTAAAATTAAAATTAAAAAACTTGAAAGTGTTATGCTTTAATTACTCATTTATCTATCCATATGTTTAAATATATAGAAATATATAACTTATATTCTATAATGTATATTTTTAAAATCATCCTTTTAATAATAATAATGTATTTACAATTTTTTTAAAAAATTGTTCAATTAATATTTTTTCTTTCATAATTAATATAAACTGTTTAATTTAATTGATATAATTTTTAGTTCTTCTTATTTAATTTCACTTCATCTTTTTAAACCAGCAACAACATACGTATGGTCAATATCATACAAATACAAAAGCAAATATATACGTAGCTAGTGTTTAAATATTTAAAAAAAATAAAAAAAGAATGTCAGAATTAACGAATGTTTGGAAAAAAAAATCCACTTTTAAATAAAATGATAATTTTATAATTTATTAAAATCTATTGGTTTTTTTTTTAATAAAAACATATTGGTGTTAAAATAATAAATAATTTAACTCAAATGTTTGTCGTCACAGTACGAGAACTTTGTTCCTCATAGAAACAAACAAAAGTGGACACGGTGCGACATGTTACCACAACAACACAACGCGCAAATGTGACACATGCAATAATATCAGGCGGGTTGCCATTAGTTGTCGTACGTGTGACTTTTCTTTAAGCGCTTCATAAACAAAGTTGCAACGCAAACGCAATATAAAAAGCGTGATTGCGTTGCGTCATGATCAACCCCGTTACCGAAAATAAAATATAAAAAAAAAAAAATGCTCCACTATCTCCCACGTGGGGCCCTCCTCAATCCTGCGAGTGGCGGCCTTGACCTGAGTTTTGCCTTGGTCAACCACCCGCGTATTTTCCATTTTTTTTTAAATTTTATTACTTTAATTCACATAATTTAAGGTGAAATGCATAAATTTATTTTTTATATTTTTAAGAAAAAAAATTTATATCACCTAAATTTTGCAAAAATTCTATTTATATTAGAAAAATATTTTTTTAGTGTTTTTGATATTTATATGCAAAATATTTACTACAAATATATTTAGTATAGTGTTTAGAACAATAATTTTTACATTTTCAATTGTCTAATAAATATTTAATTTATCTAATTTTATAAATTTAAATATTTAATGAAACAATTTTACAAATAAAAATATTTAATAAGTTAAATTTATAAATTCAAGTATTGAATATATCAAAATAAAAGTTAAAGGTATAAGTACTCTGCATTGTGATAAATAAAAGATATTTATGGGGCATTTATTTCCACCATTTTGACATTTAGTTGAGTTTGGTAATTGTTTGTTGGGGCTGATATTTCAAAATTTTCAACTATCAAATCAAAAGTCTTTGATAAAGAAAATCAAATAATTTCATATTTTAGAATTTAGAATTTGGATTCAATTCTTTGGCTTTTATAAATAGTTTCATAAAAAGTTTCAATTAGTTAAAGAAGGTTCTAATTACAAAACATAAAATATTTATATAACTACATTTTTTAGATTTTAGGTTTCAATACTATTAACATTATAAATCATTTAAAACAAATAAACAGGACAAGACATAGAGCAATTAATTAAATTCAATTGATAATTTAAATTTATAATGAACTATACTTACTTTTAATATAAAATAATTTAAGCTAAAGGTAATTTTTTACTTTTAATAAAATGCGTTGTTTATATATTAAATTTATATTTTCACTCTTACGGAAATTGAAATCATTTATAGACAGAGGTTGCATTTTTACAATAAATATTTTTTGAATACCATAGCTAATTATACCACAAATGATAGACAAGGTACCTTTTTATCATTTCAAAAGACCACTAGGTCCCCTACAAGCTAAAGCCATCATTATGAAGTATGAACTCTTCTTTTTTTTGGCAGCCCTTTTTCAATCACTTCTCTAAACACATGTTTTGCTTTTGGACCATGTGAAAGTTAAGGAACTGAAATGATTTTGTATGTTGTGCATTGTATTAAGTTGTTCTAGCAATTACTTGTTAAATGATAGTTAACAGTTATTTGTTAGTTATTTATATAATTGTTTAAAAGTTAAAAATGTTAAATAAAAATAATTGTGTTGAATAATTCTCCGTTTTTTATATTAGAAAATTTTCCTATTTGATTATTCTTTTTACATAAGAAATCTCGACCTATTTGGTAAAGCAAATCCCTCCATTTGTTTGGGAAGACAATACATTTGTAGCACTATTCAATCAATACACGTGATTAAAGGCAAATTTACATTTTAGAGAAGGAATTAATGTGATCCTAGGGATATATTAGAGAAAAAAAAGAAAATTAATTAGTTAAACTGATTTTTTAATCTTAATGAATATATGGTTGTTCTTATATAAAAAGAACCCAAGGAGTATAAAGTAATTTAAAAATTTTAATTAATTGTTACTAAATATTGAATGTTAGGAGGTAATGTTTTCAGCGTAGTTAAAACGTTAAACAGTAACAGGATTAAATGGAGTCAAATCAAATAACAATAGAGTTAGACTAATTAAATGAAGATAAATTAAAACTAAAATTTGGGATATTAAGGTTAAAATTGTAATTATAATTTTATTTAAATTATTAAATATTTAATTCATGTCTAAAATTTATTAAGATAAATTTTAGATTAAATAAACTAGATATTTTAATTATAATTTATTTATTTAAATAGTTAAATAAATAAACATAATTGGTTAAATTGAATATCTCATTATTATATGTATTATAATTTATTTATTTAAATTTTTTAAATAAATAAATAGGCACATATATTTTAATTATAATCTATTTATTTAAAAGGTCTAAATAATAAATTATAAATTATTTATTTATTTATAACGTAAGGTTCTATATATAAGATTTAAGAGACAGTTGAAATGTTATTTTTGCTTATAGTCACAAAACAAAATATAGAGCGTATAATAACTAGTACCATCATATTCTTATTCTCTTAAGCATCTAAAATAGTTCTAGAGTTTTTCGTTTATCTATTTATATGAATACTAATAAGGTTGGATAATTGGATAACTTATGATTGCAACAATCTAGCCGTATAAATTAAAATTTCGAAAAATCAGTAAAAGAGATATTCTTCTAAGTAATTTTATTCCTTTAATTATTTAAATAAATCTCTATTGAAATAATTATTTTGTTATAATTATCTTACTTCGTTGTATATTTTTCCTGTTGAATCTCGACATAATGTGTGTATTGAACGTTGACCAAATAGAATATATTTGTTTTTATACTGACTAAAAAAAATTCTTTAGCTCATTAATAGTTATATTAATTACTATTAATTTTGATTTAATTGTTATAAACAATCTATGCTGTTTATTGTTTTAATTCATTAAAAAAGCGAGTTTCATTTTGGAGTACTAAACTCAGTGATTTGGGTAATAATTTTGCATTTGTGAAATATTAATTCATTAATAGAATCTATTATAATAATTTTTTACAGGTCCAATAGATATATTATTATTATAAAATAGCCTTATTAATTTTATTTAGGTGGGCTGCATCGTGCCTATATTATTTAAAGCTAATTAAGAGGTCAATTAAATATAATATTAATATTGCAAAATGAGGTTATATATATTTTTATATAAACCGTTTTATTAATATTAATTTTAATTGAAAAAATATATAAGAGACGCTTAGGCTAATTTAATATTAATTTTAATTTCAGTTATGAAAAACGGACGGTTGCAAATGCATAATTTTAACTCTAAAGTTAATGTTTTTAATCTTATGACACGCACAGGCTAAAATATAACTTAGTAATAAGTGCATCTGTGCATATTTATACTTAAAAATTTTACATTTGGTTTTCTAATTTCAATATTTGAAAATTTAAAATAAAAAAAATTAAAGAAATATAAAAAATATGAGTTGGATGCTGAGTTGTGCCAAGTGTCATAAGAGTTCTATTTTTATATAACGCCACATGTAACAATAACGCATGCTACATTTTGATTGATAATTTTCCAATTCAACGACAAAAATTACCAAATATCATGCGATCACTTTCACCCACCAAACATTTAGCCATTCTATGAATGATAATTAATAATTTATACTCTGAATTGAACCCGAATCTCATTCATTAAACCGGTTCTTAGGATTCTATGAATTCTTTTCAACTCTTATGGGTATTGGCTGCTAGAATCTCATAAGAAGATTGATTCAGAAAGTTGGATTCCGGAATTTGATTGGTATCTTTTTATAAAGTTAAATTTTAAATTAAAAAAAATTCAATAATTAAAATAAAAAATTCAATAATTGCTCGAAACTGTCGGGTTTGAAATTTGGCTTAATAAAATTTAGCTTGGCTCGAGTTCAATTCTAAATTAAATCAATTTAAAAATTTTATATTCAAATCCAGCTTTAGGCTCGAAATTTAAAAAAATTTAAAAATAAATATTATATATATAAAAACTCGATAAGATTTGATAAGTTTTTGAATTAAATATCATTAGGCTCGAGCTCTATTCAAATTTTTTCGAACCGAATTCCAACAGTTTGCAAATTGATTCGGTTTATTTATATTTAAATTTAAAAAAAAAAGTTAAAAAATAAAATAAAAAAAAACTAAATTTCATAATTAAAAAACATAAAATTATATTGCACTTTGGACTCAATATCCCGATCTACTCTTGTCTAAGGACAAAGAATCAATCATACATAAATAATAAAGTTTAGTCTTGTACGTTAACTTTGAGCTAAAAAGATGAGTCTTACTGAGTAGGAAAAAAGAAAAAAAAAAACCTTTTGTTAGTCAACACAGACTCATAAGATTAGAGCAAATCTACTAATTAAGATTTATAGTTTTAAAATATTAAGATATATTATAATGCTATTTGTTTAAATTGATTAAAAATACAGTCTAATTAGATTGAATTCTTGTAATATAAAACTTAAAATTTTATTTTTTAATAAATTTTAAATTATTTATTTTCTATAAATTTTTTATTTTCATATATAAGAATTGATAAAACAATTATTTTTAATTAATCCTTAATAAAATTTAGCTTTTCTATTAAGCAATTTAATTCAATTTTCTGCCAATTCACGTGTTATGAATTTTTCGCAGATGTTCTTATGTTCTGTAATAGATACAGAGAAAGAGAGGTTTTGAATTAAAATTCTCTGTACCACAAATCTTATCATTAATAAATGTTTCATTTCGTATAAATGAATTCAAAAATTTTCATTTTTTTGTGATTAATTTAAAATATATCATTTAATTGAATTTCATTGGAATAAATTTATAATTGTTTATTTTCTAAAATATCTTTGAAATGGTAATTTTATAAAAATATAATAAAAATTATATTCATATTATACTATATAATTTTTATATATTTTATTGAAATAAATATAAATATAAAAATAAAAAATATTAGTAAATTTATTGCACTTAATTTAATGATAAATGTATATTTAACTTGAATCTCTCTCCTCTAGTACAAAATGCTAAAAAAATATTAAAATAAAAAACATAATAATAAGAAAATATTTTTTTTAAAAAATAAAATTTTTAAATAGTTTTGATCAAATTAATAAAATAAATAAGTTCAATATGTAAAGGAAATTCAAAAATTAACTTTGTAGAAAAAAATGATAATTTTGTTATAAAAGTTAGATTGCTTAGTTTTATAAAATTAATTTGAAAATTTTATCTATTTTTATGAAATGTAGTTATGTTGAATTTTTAAAATTAAAATTTATATTTTATCCATTCTAAAAGTAAAAACATAAATTTTTAAATAATTTTTATAAAAATTTAGTAAAATTTATTTATATTAAATTAAAAGTTAATGAATGTTATTTAAAGAGAAATATCATGGTATAGTCTGTGATATTATTATAATTTATTAGGCAGCCCATCTAAAGAAAATCAATTTACTGTTCTAACATTATTTATTGGTCCCAAATCGACAAATTCTATAACTAATAAAAAAAAAAACGACCACATGAGATAAACATGGACCCATTGCTAACTACAGTGTCGCACTCACTGCTACTGCTTCTCTTCTGACGCGGTGAAACTTATGATAATAATGGATGAATTATTATCCCAAAATCTATTTTAATAGTAGTAATTAATTCCTTGCTTGCAAGCCCTTCCACTACCTCTCTACTACCCTCAAGTTCTTTGTAGCCACTGGCCAGTACCTATCAGCCTCCAACCTCCAACCTCTGTTTGTTTCTTTCTCTGGCTTTTAAAAGCAGAGTCGTCTCCAATTCTCTAATCTTTCCTTTTTCATGTCCATTATTTTTTCTTTCTTTCTTCTTTTTTCTTATAACTTTCCTCTCTACTCTCCATCTGTTTCTCTTTTTCCTATTTTTTCTCTTCCAAGGTAAGAAGTATATAAATTTTCAAGATCCATTGCTTTTTTCTTTTTAATTTTTACAATTTTTGATAGGAATGGCAGAGGAGAAAGAAGAAGAAAGTAGAATAAGTAATTAATTATAGGTGTTTGTTTTTTTTTTTTATTTGTTATAATTATAGAGAAAGAAACAAGTGGGTCTGTAATTTAATACTAAAATTTTGTTGCAGAATATTTGAAGAAGAGGCATATGAATACATCTCGATTCTCAAGGAACCCACCTCCTAAGTTCCTCACGTGCACACTGCTCTTATCCATGCCATATACTGCCATGATATGATTCTTGATCTTTGTCTATCATCGAATCTTGAAAATCTTCATTAGCCCTACCAAGAACGGGAACAAGAACAAGAAGACGAAGACGCACAGTTCCCTTTTTTTTTTTTTTAATATATTTTTTATTTTCTTGTTTTAATGGAGGGTCCGGCGAGGCAGAAAAGTTTCCGGCAGACGAAGATGACGAAACAGTTGACAAAGAAAAGAGACGATTCATTTTTACATGCGGCGGCGAGGGAAGGAAATTTGGAAATGGTTAGGGAGATGATGTCTGAAACTGCTGAGGCAGAGTTGAAAGAGATGTTGTCAAAACAGAACCAATCAGGAGAAACTGCGCTTTATGTGGCTGCAGAGTGTGGTCATGCTGATTTAGTTAAGGAGATGATGAAATATTATGATACTAGTTCTGCTAGTATTAAAGCAAGAAATGGCTGTGATGCCTTTCACATTGCTGCTAAGCAAGGTGAATTGGGTGAGTTCAATTATACCATTTTTTTTTATGTATTTAATTACAATCATGATAAGTCGAGTTATATTTATATTAGCATGACAGAAGCCAAATCTAAATAATTTATTGTATGGTGCAGAAACATTGATTGTTCTGATGGAGGCTAATCCTGATCTTGCAATGACTTTTGATTCATCAAATACTACTGCTTTACATTCTGCTGCCTCACAAGGCCATGTTGAAGTGGTGAATTTCCTTTTAGAAAAGGGTAGTAGCAATTTGGTCTCCATAGCTAAAAGCAATTACAAAACTGCTTTACATTCAGCTGCAAGAAATGGGCATTTGGAGATTCTGAAGGCCCTATTGAATAAAGAACCAGGGATAGCAACAAGAATTGATAAGAAAGGTCAAACAGCTCTCCATATGGCTGTTAAAGGACAGAACGTTGAGCTAGTTGATGAGTTGATCATGTCAGATCCTGCTCTGATAAACATGGTTGATTCTAAGGGCAACACTGCCTTACATATTGCAGCCCGTAAAGGCAGAGCTCAGGTATATAATCCTTTATTCATGTTACCATTTTCCCCAAATTTTTCTTTGATTATTTGAAGAATTTGTGCTATTCTTTTGCTCAACCAGTGAGAAAGGGTTCAAACATTAATGATCTTCCTCCCTAGAAGAATTTCGATATATCAAAAGAATAGTAAACAATTAAGAACTAGCATGAATCATACGTCTTTGACCTCAATAATCATCTGTCACGACTCGGGCCTGTGTAGACCATTGGCTTGACAACTGAGGTGGACTGGCCTAAACACATGTCCTTCAAAGTAAACCCAAAGGAGTTAATAGTAGTTATTTCAGGTTCTAATGAAAAATTCAAATTAGAATTCCTTTTAGGTTATTACAATTAGCCTCTATCTATATTTGAAATGAGCCTTTTGTTGGATCCATACTTCTAGTGAATCAAACCAACTATGGTTCTAAATCAATAGATAGATCATAGAGTTAAAGTTGCCAATAAATGTCCTTGTTGCTATTTAGTGATTGAATTGTAAGTGTTATCAATTGTTGCAGATTGTCTTGAAGCTGCTTGACCACAAGGGACTTGACAAAATAGCTATTAACAAATCTGTAGAAACAGCCTTTGACAGTGCTGAGAAAACTGGTCATTCTGAAATTTTGTCCATCTTAGAACAACACGGCGTACAATCTGCGAAATCCATGAAGCCAAACACGGCCCGTGAACTCAAACAAACTGTAAGTGACATTAAACATGAGGTTCATAACCAGCTTCAAACCACACGCATAACGCGTAAACGAGTTCAAGGTATAGCCAAGAGGGTGAACAAAATGCATACAGAAGGACTAAACAATGCAATAAACTCAACAACTGTTGTTGCTGTACTTATTGCAACTGTTGCCTTTGCTGCTATTTACCAAGTGCCTGGGCAATTTGCGGATGACCCAGAGCATCTTGCTCCAGGACAATCTGCAGGACAAGCAAATGCTGCTTCACAACCTGAGTTCATGATATTCATAATCTTTGACTCTATTTCACTCTTCATTTCACTGGCTGTTGTGGTTGTTCAAACATCTGTAGTAGTTATAGAGCGAAAGGCAAAAAAACAACTCATGTCAGTTATTAACAAGCTAATGTGGTTAGCTTGTGTACTTATATCTATTGCATTTCTTGCACTGGCATATGTTGTTGTGGGAAGTAAGGAAAGATGGTTGGCTGTTTGGATAACTGGTATAGGGACAGTGATTATGGTAACAACTATTGGAACAATGTGCTATTGGGTTATTGTTCAAAGAATTTACTCTTCCAAATTGCGAAGTATTAGGAGATCATCCATGAGCAGATCGTTATCAGGATCAATATCTATTATGGCAGAATCAGAGATTTTGGAGAATGAGTATAAAAAACTCTATGCAATTTGAGATGACTCTTTTATATATCTATATACACATAAATATATGTATAGGTTAGGTATGTATTTCTTCACTTGCTATCTTGTGTATATATTTTTTCACTTTGACTCTTTTGGCTTAAGCTTCTCAGTGAAGTGAATGGTTGACACTTTTTTGGAGAAAATGGAAGAAGATGATGCAGAGAATATGAAGTTTTAGTTAATTAAGAATTAGTTCAGTCAAAGTGATTTAGTTTTGTTTTTGCATTTGGTCTTCTGAGTTGACCATCAGGACCCCTTTTAGGATGTTGACTTTCTTGAACATCTTTTCATATGGAAGCAAAATCTTTACTGCCAAGTAGATTGTAATTTAACCTGCTGGACTTTCTTCTTCTACTTGACTTATATAGCAGCTTTTATTTGTCAGGAAACCAATATTCATGGGTTTCAAGAAACCACTCCTGCTTTTGCTAATGCTTTCTAACAAACAATCTTGATTTCCTAATGTTTGTTTTTATTAATTTTTCAAAAAATTTCTTATTATACTTTATTGAATAAAGTTTTGTTGGGCTTCATTTAAAATAAAATATACTTTCTTATTTTTAATTTTTAATTTTTTTTTTTAAAAATTGTCTTAAAAAAATACTTATAATTGAACAAATTAAATCAATATCGTCAATTAATACATAAAAATGATAAAAAGTTAAAATTACTCCAAATAAAATTTCTTTACACTAATTTCTTTTTATTTGGTTAATGAATAAAAATTTTTAAAAGTAAAATTGGTATTACGCTGTTCATTGGACGGTGAATTTAAGTAAGCAGATGGACCTGCAAATGCAATCAGAAGTTTTCATCTTTACACTTTTAATCATATGGACTATAAAGGGCCTATGCAGTTTCGTTTTGTGGGTTCAACATATTTTGCAAATCCAATCGAAACTTTTTTTTTTAAATATTTTTAAATTATAAAAAACTAATTATGTGTGAAAATCCGACAAAATCAAATTGAATTATTAGAGTGCGTTTACTTATAGAATATAGTTTTTTTATTTTCTATTTCTATTTTATAAGAAACAGTTTTCTTAAAATATGAAAATTAGAAAACAGAAAATGAAAAAAAATGTATTCACTTAATGATAATATAAAATCACATTTTAATTTAAAAATTTCACATACATTATTCATTACTTTCATAATTAAAATAAAATATTATAAACTAACTTTGAAGTTTTATTTTTGATTATTTATAATAATAATAATATCAATTTTATTATTTTATAAATTTTTTTAAAAATAAAGGATATAATATATTAATTATATATTAAAGTTTAATATAATCTTTATGCTATTTAAATATTTTTATTTATTCAATAAAAAGATTTTATAGAAAAAATGACTTATAGATATTATAATGTAAATTATGAAATTGTCATTTTATAAAATGAAAAACAGTGGAAAAACATTTATTTTGTTATAAAGGAAAATTGTGAAAGACAATTTAAAGCTGTTTTCCAAATTTTAGTAAAGATTGAAAGAGTTAATTTCTATGTAAGGATCTAAACCATAAGGTAATTACTTTATCAGATATTAAATTCAATTTGTAATTTAAAATATTTAATTTTATATTTTTATAACAGTAAAATATTTTTTTTTTACGCAATTCAATTTTTGGTTGTCGGGAATGCCACGTACACAACACGTGGACATTTTTTATTAATTTTTTCATTAGAAAAAAACTTTTCTCTTCCAGCTCACCCTCTCTCTCTGACACACACCTTCTATAACTCTTATCTCTTTCTCTCTCTTTCAAAACGTAACTTTTTTTCCTCTCTTATCCACTTTCTTCTCAAAAAAATCGTAACTACGACTAAAAAAAGGTATATAATAAATTTATTTGCCGACTGCAGGAGGATATATCTCATTCAAAATTCACAAGTTTTCCATCAAAATGTTCGGAATCTCATGCCATCAATTTGATCATTTGAGTACAATTCAAGATATACACACATTTTCCAAATCTCAAACCCAAAATTTTTAAAAATTTCAAGAACATTCAATTTATCTTTAAAACTTAGAAGGTAATTAACATTCAATTCAAGAAATTAACATTTGAAATATATACTTACAAAAAATCCCCACAAAGTCATAATACTTTACTACAAATATATACTCAAACAATTTATTGACTTCAAATAAGCTCCCCAAAATTTAGGAAGGTAATTGTAGATGAAATAATATATGAAAATCCAAACTTTATTTATTCTATAGTGGTTGATGTCGACCTAGAAACTAGGCCCAAATAGAGGCCCAATATTGCACTCATAAGTGCCAAGAGGGCCAAATTGGGCCTAAAACCCATAAATGTGAATATTGTATATGTATAAAATATTTTAGGGTATCATATATATAGGATTTCTCGAAGATGCGCTTTTGCTTGGAGAGGACTCTAAACAGATATAGCAAAGCCATGCGAATCGATATAAACAAATCTGTTTGTCTTTTGCCAAACAGAAACAGATTGAAACTTGCATGGATAGTCACTTAAGCCATGAAAATGACTTCTTTCCAAAACCAATGGCCATGTGGCCGTATAAGATATCTAGGTAAGTCATTGCTAGGTTAATCCTATCCTATGCCTGGACGTAAATGATAAAAAAAACTGGATTATTAATAACAATAATTTAGAAAGACAAACAACAAAACCCATTCCGCATTTGGGGCAATATAATGACAGAGCTCCAGATTACAGTCTCTGGAACTATGATTGATGTGTACAAGTAATTGATTATCGGTCTAGAAACATAGCGAACGATCCACGATGTTGAAAGAGCTATTTAGCAACTCATTTGAAATCAATCTCACTAAATCTCTTGTCATTCTTGAGCAGCTATTAAATTCAAATATTGGAGAAAAAATATTTCTCTATATTTTATTTCTCAAGTATTAACATTCTGCTACATGGTGTATTCATATATAAAAAGAGAATGATCTAGAATCTATGCTAAATCTAATTGGTAGATAAATTTTGTATATTGGATTATATAGCTGAAATAAATGAACGAAAATGATTGAATCAGCAATGATTAGTTAATGATTAATTTGTTATTGCTGGTGGGCTGTGGTGATTGTTGACAGGCTATAAGGTGATTGAGTTAGTTATGTAGGTATGGATTATTCTGTACATGCCCCCCCTTCAAGGTGGAGATTGGGAGAGTGATGCCAATCCCAGCTTGAGAATTAAATGATGAAAGGTAGGAAAGGGAAGTGGTTTGGTGAAAAGGTCAGTTGGTTGTTGTTTTGAAGAGATGTGGGGAGTAGTTAGAAACCCTAAGGATCGTTTGGATCTAACAACGTGACAATCTATATCAATATGTTTTGTCCTTTCATGAAAGACACGATTAGAAGCAATATGGATGGCGGCTTTATTGTCACAATGAAGAGGTATGGGGAGAGTGATAGTTATATGAAAATCTTGAAGAAGGTTGAAGAGCCATTGAATTTCACAAACTGTAGAGGCCATGCTTCTGTATTCTGATTCTGCAGATGATCTACTAACAGTTTGTTGTTTCTTGGATTTCCATGAAATGAGAAAATCTCCAAGAAAGATGCAAAAACCAGTTACAGATTTTTTGGTTTCGGCACAAGCAGCCTAGTTTGCCTCTGAATATGCAGTAACTTGAAGGTTGTTGTTGCTTGGAAAAAATAATCCAACAGATAGGGTACCGAGAAGATACTTTACAATATGCAGAGCAACTTTATAGTGGAAAGAACAAGGACTTTGCATATACTGACTCAACTACTGTATAGCAAAGGAAATGTTAGGCCTTGTGAATGACGAGTAAAGTAATCTACCAAGCAATTTTCTGAAAGGTTCAAGATCGGGCAGTAAATTATCCATTTTAGCTGCTAACTTGGTGCCCTGAATGTATGGAGTTTGTGCTGGTTTGGCTGCAGATAAACTAGTGTCTGAGATGATGTCAGTGATGAATTTCTATTGAGAAAGAATCATTCCATGCTGTGATCTAGCAATTTCAATGCCTAAAAAATATTTGGCTTTCCCAAGATCTTTGATAGTGAATTTGGAATGCAAGGATTGTTTGAGATCACAAATGAGAGTGAAATTATTTCCTGCAAT
>CANUEP010069498.1:0-16954 GCA_947857235.1 Jatropha podagrica | reverse complement strand
TTTCAACTAAAACTTTGCAACACCATAAAAGCAAAAAATATAAGTATATTCATATTGGATTAATTCAAGTTGGTACAAAACCCCTAACCCGTGAAGGATTGAATACTAGTATATTAGCAGTAGTTAGGGATGCTAGATTTTTAAACTTTGATGATTCATTATTAGGATCAGTTGAAACCAGTTTAAGTGAAGGACCAATATCATTTGAAGTATATCCAGACATCACTATTTCATTAAATGATGTAAATATTTTGGAAAGCATGGTGTTAGAAATAAAAACTCATAATTATAAGATGAAACAAGGATCAATTCCTATAGCATTAATATATAAAATTCATTATAAAGCAATGAATTCAGCATTTGGTACTAAATATAAATTACAACCTAAATTAGGAGAAACAAAATTCTTACAGACAGATCTAACTAAAACTAATATAGTAATACCTAAAACAATACAATGGAAAGATATAACGTTGCCAGAAGAATGGATATTAGAAGGAATTGTACCTCCTCCAGTTCAAGAAAAAGTAAAGCCAAATACAAATCTACAAAAAATCGAGCAATATGAAGATGGTAAAGTGACACTAAAATTTAATAGGAGTAGAAGCTCTCGTTATACAGAATCATCATCTTCTGTGATAACAGAAGATATAGGAAGAACCACAAATCTATATGCAACATATAAAGAAACTGAATCTAAACCTATCATCCAAACTTTAGTAAAACTTAGATATTCAACCTCAGATATACAAGATTCAGAGAAATATCTTAAAATGAAAGGTGTAGATTATAGTTTTTCAATTCCACAAGCAATATATAATCCAATAGAAAATTATATAAATCAGCAACCTAATTTAGCGAATTCATAACCAGAATCACCTTCAGCATCGGCTATAACAGAAAATATAAACGTTATAAATAGAGAATTAAATGTAATTAGTAAAGAAAAAATTGGAAAAGAATTTATAAGAGAAATAACAAAAACTAAAAATTTGGTAAAATTAAACAAAATATTAAAAAAATATAATTTTGAAAACCTAAAAGAAGAATACCTAAACCAAACCACAAATAGTAGAATCAAGTTAAATTTTTTTGAGTGGTTTGCATTAAACAAAGAAAAGAGCTTGAATCCAATAACAGTTAGAGATAAAAGACCAGAATGGGTAATAAATGATAGAATAGTACAGAGTGATTTTCCACCTAAAACAATTAGTAAAATAAAATATCAAGATAATGAAATTATTTGTGCACCATATAAAATAGCTAAAGAGAATATATATATATATATATATATATAAAGAAAATCAAAAATCTATTAATCACAATCACTGAAAATTCTTCCATGCCAACATTAAAGCCTAAATATTAGTTGTACATAGATTTTCAATACATAGACTTTCAATAGAGATGGCGATCTTATATGCTAGTGTGGTGCAAGAGCCGGTGGTACAGTCACAATTCAATGCAGTGATTGAGAACACGAACAATGGCTAAGCGAATTCAAGAGCTTTTACCGGATACTAATTCTAGGCAGTGATTTTCGCAAGATCATTATAAGAATATTTAGGATTATTTTGATTTAGGGATTTTAAGATTATTTATTATATGCACATGATAAATAGCCATTGATATATTTATTTTCCATCTTCATAAGTTTTGTAAAAGTTGTTGCACTAAATACCATTAATTTACTATATCTTTTAACTTGTTAATGGTTTCCTAATAAGTTTATTTTGAGCATGAGTCAAAAGTTGCAAGAGTTTGAATGAGAGAGGAAGAAGAAGTAAAGGAATGGAGGGTAGAGAAAAGAGAACGCAAGTCCAAGACACCATCGTACTACATTGGTCTAAGACGTTGAAAAGTTTGAAAAATTACTCATTGGACATATCTTCTCGTTCTCTCTACATTGATTTTTCTCTCTAGGACTTGGGTAATACTGGGAACCTCTCTATCTTTTTAATCAGGTAGGAAGTTACTAATAAATAAGTAAATTATTTTTAATTTTACATTGACTGTATGTGGCACATGTAGCTAAGGCAAACAACAATATGGATAGTTTGTAAGTTTATAGCTAAGTTGGTGAGATTTTTGTTGAAAAAGGTGAAATATGAGTAAATTGTATATGACCTCCAAGTTTAAGGGGCATTTTGAGCCTTCTTCCTTTCCCATAATAATAAAAGCTCAGTTCCTTTCATGACTATTCAATCTGATTTATGGGGTCCTACTAGTGTTTCATTTTTAGCTATAAATAATTTGTTACCTTTATTGATTATTGTACTAGATTAACTTGGGTTTACATGCTAAAGTCAAAAGATGAAGTACTTTCTTGCCTTAAATCTTTTCATAACATGATTAGCACACAATTTGATACAAGTGTTAAAATTTTGAGAACTGATAATGGAACTAAGTATGTGAATAGCATGTTTCAAGCTTACTTAGACTCTCATGTAATCATACATCAAACTAGCTGTATGAATATTAGTGCTCAAAATGGGGTGTCAAAAAGGAAAAATAGTCATTTACTTGAGGTAGCTAGATCCTTTTTAATCACCATGAATGTTCCTAAGACTTATTGGGGAGATGTAGTGCTTTTTGCAACTTATCTTATTAATACGATGCCTCTTAGAACACTCAATTTCAAAAGTCCCATAGTTGCTTTACAAGGTAGTACCTCATGTATTGTTCCTCCAAAAGTATTTGATTGTGTGTGTTTTATTCATCATAAGCATGGAGACAAGTCGGAACCTAGAACTCTAAAATGTGTGTATGTTGGTTATTCTACTACTCAAAAGGGGTATAAGTGTTATTATCCCCCTTCCCACAAATACTTTGTGAGTATGAATGTGACCTTAGACAGTCTGAGTCTTATTTCTCCTAAAATCCTCTTCAGGGGGAGATTAGGTTAGAAGAGGAATCCCCTTTAGCTCCTATATCAGTATCTATTCTTGAAAAATTTATGAATATAAGCACTAGTGATGAGCGAGTATTTAAAAAGGGTAGACTGTATGGGCCAAATTTAAAGAGATACAATCAAAGAGAGAAGTTTAATGTCATTACGCATGATACACCTAGTCAATCATCATCTCTACAATTAGCTCCTGAAAATCAATCCATGGGGTGAATCCTCTATAACTTCAAGTTCTAATTCTGATGCAATTCCTTTTGTTAATATTTCTAACTCTAACCCTGCAGTTGATGATGTTGATCTTCACATTGCTCTCAGAAAAGGGGTTAGAACTTGTACCAAACATCCTATGTCCCAATTTGTTTCTTATGACTCTTTTTCACCTTCCTATAGAGCCTTTGTTTTGTTTGTTTCTTCTATTTTTATTCCACAAAATTGGAAGGAAGCATGTTAAGATCCAAAATGGAAAGCAGCAATGGTAAAAGAGATGAAAGCTTTGGTGAAGAATGGAACTTGGGAACTGCGAGCCCCCTTCCGAGCATCATGGGAAAGATCCGAAAGACAAAGTCAATCCAGATGGGTCGTTTGGTCAGTTTGTCATAGAAACTGGGAGGAACTCCTTATGGTTCCTCAGTTTGTTTGATTATGATTGTGGCTCGGTTTAGTGCTTAAGTGCATCGGGTTGACTCTTTGGAGCGCCTTGACAAGTGTGTGATGTTATAAAGTTTCCACCTTAATTTGTTTTTATTTTCAGGGAAAAGATTAAGGGAAAAACACCATGTTGGACTCCATTTTCAGTTTACCTTTAAGGATAATGCAGTAGCCTTAAATCATTGGGTTAGGGGACTAGGTTTTTAGCTTCTTCCAAATGAATCAACAGTTTTGATCATAATTAAGAAATCAAAAGCAGTGTTTTGCATAAATATTAGTTTATCAATGCATGAACGTGCTAATTATAGACAAAGCATTAAAAGTAAAATTATTGAAAATGTGTGTAATTTAGAGGGGAGCCTGACCCTAGCCTCATTTATCAAGGATTCTAGATCGTGCGACGTGTTCCCCTAAGTTCAAACTGGTCAGTTTTGTTGGGATTCACTACCTAGGCTGAAATCCATAGGTATGCCTTCGCACCCCATTTGTATGAGAATCAGGATGCATGAAGTTCTACCATCAATTAGGATGGTAAGTTTTGAAGAGAGCCACTCAGGGAGTGGGCTTATATGCAGGGTGGACTGGGCTTTCGGTTTGAAAACTGATTTTATCAATTTTGCAGGATAGACCGAGCTTTAAGCGTTGGATAAATGGGGCTTAAGGCATACAATGTGCCGGATGGACCAGGCTTAAGAGTTAATATGGTAATGGATGGACCAAACTTAATTGACAAAAATCAAGTTTAAGTAATTATACCCTAGCGCTTGTCACGCTACCAAATCAGAGCGTCATGTTGTTTAATGACCAAAGAGGCCGAGTCTTCCTCCGAAAGAGCAAAGGATGGGCAGAAGGACCCTAATATAGTTATATAATATTGTTAATTAGCGAATTATTAACTAATTTTTAGATTAATTAATAATGAATTAATTAACTAGTAGCTTTGGTCTAAGGAAAACCAAAGTATCAGTGAAAGTTGAAAGGATCGACTTTTGAGAATCAAGTCGGGCCTTAACTCAACTAAGGAAGAGGAGAAAGGTCGGACTATATAGCCTTAGAAATGTTCACAAGGCAGAAATAGAGTCGTTGATGCTTGAGAAGCGCTCAATCAAGCAACAAGTGGTAAGTAAAAATGAGGGGGGGTGCCCTTTTTTAGGGTAAGGAGCTGCTGGGTTAAGGACATTGTGTACCAAAGTCCCTCAAAATTGGTACTGCAATGCTCCTTTTATGATGATTATGACATTCAGCTTGCCACAAAGTGGCATTGAAACATGGCTGATGGACACTAGCTAGGGGCAGGTCGGCGCCAATCGAGGCAAATTACTGCCCTACCCCTGCCCTTTGTTTTTAGGGGTTTTAGGCTTCTAGAGGTCCCTTCGAGGCAAACGACGTTCGATCAAGCTTATTCTTGCGAAGTTTGAACTGTAGAAGAATTTTCTAAAGCTTGATGGTAAAATCAAGGTCAACCATAGTAAGGCCACGATTTCCTTCGGTTATTCTTAAAGTAATGCTGATCATACTTTGTTTATCAAACACTATAATGATAAGATCACTTTACTAATTGTCTATGTTGAAGATATGGTTGTGACTGGAGATGATAAAGAAAAGATTGCTTGCTTAAAGAAGTTGTTGGCTCAAGAGTTTGAGATCAAGGATTAGGGAGTTTAAGATAGTTTATGGGTATGAAGTTGCTAGATTGGATAAAGGAATCTTTCTCTCTCAAAGGAAATATATCCTAGATCTTTTAAAAGAAACTGGCATGTTGGGTTGTAAACTAGCTAATTCTCCCATTAAAGTTAATCACAAATTGCAAGCAGGAATGGGAGAACCAGTTTACTTGGGTGAATATCAGAGATTGGTATATAGATTGATTTATCTCTCACATACTAGGTCTGATATAACATATGTTGTAAGTCTAGTTAGTCAATATATGCATGATCCACGTAGTTCTCATCTTGAAGCTATCTTTCGCATTTTAAGATATCTAAAGTCAGCGCCTGGAAGAGGTCTACTTTTCTCTAAGCATGGTCATTTGAAAATTGAAGCCTTTTCTAATGCTAATTAGGCTGGATCTCCAAATAATGCTAATTAGGCTAGATCTCTAAATGAAAGAAGGTCAACTTCTGGTTATTGCACCTTTGTTGGAGGAAACTTAGTTACTTAGAGAAGTAAAAAAGCAAACTGTAGTGGCTCATTGAAGTACAGAAGCGGAATATAGAGCTATGGCTCAAGAGATCTATGAACTATTATGATTAAGGAAGATAATGGAAGAATGTGAACATCAAAAGGAGAATATTCAACTTTGTTTTGTGAAGGCCGCCATTAGTATTGCTCAAAATTCAATTCAGTATGATCAGAAAAAGCACACAAAGATTGATAGAAATCGTATAAAAGAAAAAGTCATCCAAAATGTTTTGAAACTTGCTCATATGACTTCAAAGAATCAAATTGCAAATGTTTTACCAAAGGGCTTAATAGCAAACAGTTTCATAATTTTGGTTTATAAGTTAGGCGTGTGTAATATCTATGTACCAACATAAAGGAGAGTGTTTACTTGTGTATAGACTAATTAAGAGAAATTTATTCTCACCTATTTAGAACTAGATTTGTTTTCCTATTTAGAATTGTACACTCATATATAAATAGGATGCATTGATGCCATTAAATAAACAAAAATCAATAAACAATTTTCTATATAACCTCTAAAAATCAATTAAACCATATCAATTATACATAGACTCAAAATATTTACCATGCTAGAACCAGATTTTGATGAACCTATCACTTGAAATGAATTACACCATAACATTTTCACAAGTTAAATATCCAACAATTAAAATATCAAGTACACAGCCAAATTAATTTATTCATGCTTCTTCCCCTTGAGACTTCCTTTGGGAATCTTACTAAGGAAACCTGAGTCCAGTTTACGGTAGTGACCATGGAGCTGTTCAACTATCTTGTACACAAAGTCATCTACCTGGTCTTCATACCTCTCATATAGGACTGGCATTGTGTGTGCAGCAACAAAACCTTAAGAAGAACAAGAAGGTCAAAAACACAATATACCGTAAAGATTGTTAATTAATTCTAGAAAAAAGTAGTTATATTGACTAATTACCCTTTTATCAATTCTCCAAATCTTTAACTAAGAAAGAAGGGTGATAAGGAAGATTACAGAAAGGTTATAAGGATGAGAGATATGATGTAATTTAGTAGAGATACCAAGAGAATAGAGTTAAGTTGAAATAAAAATTAATAGTTAATTTTGTAAAATGATAGATGAAGTGAAACATAAGAAAAAAAAAAAAGTAACACTTAAACTGGACAATGGACTACTCCTTTATATAGTACTAAGTTTAAAATTCATCATCGGCTTTGATTATTTCATCTTTGCTTCCCTTAGCTCTTTTGTTTAGGATCTAATAATTATACAAGATTAATTCTTCATTCTACCATTAGACCGGTGATTCTAAGTCCCTAATCCTGTAATTTAATCTTCAGATTGAAATTGCAACTGAAACAAATTGAAGCTCATTTGAGACCTTCTAAAATGATTATACATGGATCATTTTGGCTATAATGCACGGGAATAAACTAGGATTAAAATAAAAAAATAAAAAAAAAATAAAAGAAAATCATGTGTAAAGGGGGAAAACAAATCATATTAGTCTCCAAGCATCTATCAAGAAATCTTACTTCCTAACTCGTGATACATCACTGAAGACAATTACTGAATATATCTAATAAACAAAAGAACGATAAACTGCTATTTATCCAGTGAAGTTTGATCAAATTCATTAGTCATAACCAGGGGCGGAACCAGGTGGAGATTTAGGGTGGCCAAAACTCCAGAAAATATATTGCTTAATAAAAAAAAAAAAAAATTAGATTATGCACACCACAGTTCAAAAAAAACTACACTTTGCTTCCTCTCCCCCCCTCCCCCCACCCAAAAAAAAAATGCAAAATATTACATTTTGCCTCCAACCTTTTTTGTTATTCCACCCTTCATGACCTCTATTTTCAACACTGAAAGAACTAGAACCTAATATTAGTTCCATCAACATAAACATCCTTGCTTTCCTCATTTTGCTTGATAGTCTAAGTTAGTGAATACTTTTCTTGAGTTTTCTTCTCCATTTTCCTAGCAATACATATAATAACCTAACACTACTTTCATTTTTTCCATTTTCAGAAAGCCAAATACTAACTAATATTTTCTTGGTAATGAAATCCTCACCGACCACTTTCTTTAATCTTTTTTCCCCACATACTTGCCAACCAAACATTAACCTACACTTTTCTCTATCAGTAGTAAAAGCTAAACCTTCCATTCTCTTTCAGAATATTGAGTTTCAGAACCATGCCCGAGAGATAAATCTTCTTTTCTTACCCATCTTAAACTGGCTACTATTCCTTTGATTAAGGAAATTTATCTATCTTGCTCAAACACAGTTTTCCTTTTTATGATTCACTTTGCAAATCTATCAAGTTTTATCATTTAATATTTTAATGCATATTTTCTTTATACTACAGAACAACCCCTGCACAAAGCAGAATAAAACACAGCATATATCAACCCTCCCCAAAGACCATAAATATAAGATGCTTCGTGCAGTGCACTAGATCAAAAGAAAAGAAGATTCTTTCTATTGCTAAAAGACTATACAAATAAGAAGTGTGGCATGTAACTGTATGCAAATATTAAAAGTATGTAGACATGTATGTTGGACATGTTTCTGGTTAATATATATATATGTATTCCTTTTTGTCAAACAAGTTTATGTATTTAACACATTAAATATGTCTAGCATATGCGCATATCAGGCAAGTGCCAACAATGCATATCCCACATTGAAGGCATGGTAGCACTTCATAAAGTGTTATCAATAATGATGTACAGTTTGCAGTATACATTCTTTTTTTATTGACTCATAAGAAACAGTAGCAAAAACTAATATAGGAAATCTGCAATACTTGGTATAATAATAGATGCCACACTTACCAATATACATAACAGTTAGAAAATTGCACCAGCTCCCAATGACAGCAGCAGCCCACAAACTAGCTATAACCTGAGAGAATTCCTTACGGGAATTAATTACTCTCACAGAGAGTCCAACAAGTGAAAAATTAACTATATATGTAAAATCTCAAGTGAACTTGGAAATAAAGTTGCTGAGTAGGTACAAGAAGAGTAGATTTCTACCACTTGTATCAATTTAATGCTTAAGAACAAATGGAAAATGAGTTTCATGCGTAGAAATTTAATGCTATACTTTTTTTTTTTTTTTTGGTACAAGGCATAACAGAAATTTTCTAAGGCAGATCTATGAAAATTTCAACTTCTAAACTCTTTCACTATAAGATAAGCACTTGACAACTAGGCCATTAGTCCATCAATTAAAAATTTCTTCTCTTTCATTGAAAATTTTTTATACATGCAAGAATGACATCAGCAATCATTCTATTCATACTATAGTTTAAAATAAATAGCACTGCGACCACCAGATTCCCAAGCATTATCTGGTTCTTGTTCTTTTAAAACCTTGATTTTTCATTTTCTAATTTGATTAAATCTTGATTTCAATTGTGAAAAGGCAAGGCACAAAATCATTGATTGAAGAAAACCACCTTCCATCCAAGAAAGATAACGACAGAAAGAAATACTTTTCTTCTTATATTAGGATACATTTATGAAAGTATTATCACATGAGAGAGAGAGAGAGAGAGAGAGAGAGAGAGAGAGAGAGAGACGCATGAGAATGATTTGACATTATCAAAAGTTTTGAGGCTTAGAAAAAAGGAAAGGAGTTGAAATTTTTCCAAAATAAAGACCAAAAGCATACACACACAACAAATTGTATTGTATCACACAAATAAGTTTATAGATTTTAAAGAGAAACTCACTCTTTCATTTTTCATTCATAAAGCTCTCAAAAACCCATCTCTTCTTTTACCCCACAAAAAGAGGAAAAAGGCAAATCTAAACCAAATAAACACTGAAAAAAGAAAATCTAAATTTGAACCAATTCCTCTCTTTCTATTTTTCCCTCTCTCTCCATATATATGTATTTCTTGATTAAAATCAAAATCTAACATAAAGATAAAGACATGAACGAGAGCAAAGATTTCATTCGAACAAGCCCAATTGGGTATGGTATTGAAAAGAAGAGAAATGGAGAGATTTCAAGAGAAATGAGGTTTGGATAGGTGTATATTGAGAATAGAAATAAAATTTGCAGCTAAAAAAATCAACATTTAAATTACATTTGATGGAAAACTAAATAGGGACTAGACGGTAAATTACCTATAAGATTTTAAGATAAACAAATTTCATCTACATGGATATATTGGTAAAAGAGAAACTTATTTGGTATTCAAAAATGAAATTTAATCATATACATAATCCCAATTCATATAATCATCCGCCTAAAGTTAATTGTTCAATTTCTTATTGCTTGAGAGAAAAGTTCACAATCAAAATGCTCTCAAAACATTTCTCAAAAATAATGTTCAGAGTGAATTAGTATTTAATCTCCAAATTATATTCAAATACGATACTCAGGACTCTTATTTTCAGAATTTAATTACATAGTCCCCTCGGTTTTATTTTTGTTGCATTACTTAATTCGTATGTTTATTTTTCCATTAATTGCTAGTGAAATGTCATTATTGTCTCTAATGAATGCAAATGCTAGTTATATGGCTGTAAAAGCACCTAAAAGAGTGAATTACTATTAGCACCCCTGTAATAATCAAATGCAGGGGGTTATGACCCCTTATTTTAATAATATAGTCTATCGAATTTGTCATTATTACACTACTTAATCCTTCTGATTAATGGTAACAGATGGATTAGGTAGTTTAATAGAGATAAAACAAAGAGACTATAATTAAATCTGATAGTAGTAGTCCTGACTAGCGTATTTTAGCATAATCAGGGGACTGAATTATACTTCACTTTAATATTTATGTTGCCTACCAATTGAATGATAATGATTAAATAAATCTTGTTATTTGCCCAGATAAACAACTGCATAGATCTTCAGATTTCAACTTAAAATATAAAAAGCAATTGCAGAATCCCTATTTTCTGAAGATTTTCCGATCCTATTATTGATTGGCATGTCCATGGATCAATTAATCTCAAACTTAGGCAGAATTCTCATCCACATAGTTGGAAACATATTCATTCATTGAATAATTTGTCAAAGTTTAGAGAACATTATTTTGATAATTTCTAATTAGTGTAACTTTTGGAGGAACGTTATTTTTGGTTTCTGTTGTAAGCTTGCTGCAATAGCAAGCATGTTTGTGGGGTTAAGTAGATCAGGGTTGAGTATTTAAGAAACTAAGCATGGGTTAGTTATGGGGCAAAACCAAGCACGGTTAGGCATGGCCAACTTCTACCTAGTACTTTCATATCTTGCAATTAGATCTATATAAACACAAAGGAATTCAATGAAAACTGCTGCCTATTGAGGCTCCATTCCAGAACCTGTGATCAGTCTGATGTGGCTAGCCCTTTGAGATTCATCTTGAAACCTGTTTCTGTTTGTGATGTGAACGATCCCTGCACTACCATTTCTCTACGTAATTAGAAAACAAAGGGCATCCCCATTTCACAAGGCTCCCCATGGTTGTGAAGGTTAATGACTTAATGAAGGGTTATGCATCATAAAAGCCTTCCCCATGCTTCTTTTACAGAAAGGCTGTTTCAAGACTCAAACCCATGAGTCACATACACCAAAAAAAAAAAAAAAAGGAAGAAGCAACCTTACCATTATATTAAGGTTCACCATCATTAATGTTTAAAAAAAAATATGCTAGCAAAATGCAGATGGTTGCAAGATTACGAAAAAAAAAAAAACTAACATATTTTGAATACACAACAAAAAAAAAATATCACTGAGAAAAAACTTTAGAGGTTCAACCATACCAAAAGAAATTGTTTCAAATTTCCTCCAGATGATACATCCTGAAGAAACTGCAAAGCACGGTTAACCTCAAGCCCAATAGACCTGCCAATACTGATGAATAACTCATCAGGTACCACAAGGCGGGGGACCTTAGAAGAGGATCTGTTCAGAATGAAAAATTTATTACAAAACAGGTATTTGTGGAAACAGAGTAATACCATCCCAAAAATAAGAAACAGTACAGATGAGAACTTGTATTCTTACACATTGAATAATCTTGAAGCATTTTTCCACACAAACTGAGCAAGCATGCCAAGAACCAGTGCAAGGCATACAAGAGTCAGAAAATGGTAATTAAGCCATTCAAAGAGCACCCAAATGGCCGTTGCAACAGTTAGCACACTGGCTGAGATCTTCTTATTCCTCCATAGAAGAACATCAGCAGCTATAGGATTTTGTGTAGAAAGACAAGGGAGAAAATATTAAGTGTTGCATTGATGAGGACTGCTAGAGAAAGAGCGAGAGAGAAAGAAATGATCCTACATTTTCCACCTCCCAGAAGGTAGTGAACTGGCTTCTGACGTCCAAACAGCCTATTAAAACGAGAAGTTACCGTGCTTGAGTCTTCCTCAAAGAATGACACAGATTTCTGCTTCGGAACACTGTCAGCAAAGGTTTCTACTAGGTTGTTTAAAATTTTCTCTGCTGTTATTTTCTCAGCCATGTTTGTGATCTACAAACCAAATGTATATTATTGTCATAAATTGAACTCATGCTGCAAGTTTCAGTTACAGAAAATAGAGGAATTCTTGGAAAGGTAGATTTAAAAAAGAAAAGAAAGAGAGACAAAAACATCCATAAAAGGGTGGGTAAAAGAGAAACAAATTCTTCAGGCCTTGATGAACAAGATCAAAACAATCATATATGGTGTTCTTTACTTTACTTGCAAAATTAGAAATTCTATCTCCTAAAATTTTCTTCTTCCTTTACATTTTCAAACTCAAACGCGAAAAATATTAATTAATTGCAAAATATCCTTTGTTTGAATTCCTTGTTGAAATTTAAATGATATTAGTTAAAAGAAAAATAGTACAGCCAGCAAAAATTTCAAAAAACAAATAATTGAAACCCTAAGTTATTTACCAGACGTTTTTATTTCCCATACAATCATTCAAGGAACTGAACAAAGACTGATTAAAATCAACAACGACAACAAGAAAGCAAGTAAAGATCAACCGTAATCAACATTTTTAAGAAAGAAACAGCAGATTCTTGAACATAAGAGTATAAATATTACTAATAAACAGAAAAAATTAAATTAAATTAAATTAAATTAAATTTGAAAAAAAAAATTATAAAAGCAGAGGTAAACAATGGTACCTAATGGAGAAGTTGAGAGAAGTAGACGCAGATGCAAAGGTCGTTTGAGTTAAATGGTCGAGGTTGACATGGTAAATTAATAGCAGTTAGCAGCGAAGAAGAAGACAGAGTCGTGGGCAGTGAATAAAAACAAGAACAAGAATACTAACTGGAAGGGCTACTTCCAGTTACTTTTCGCGGTCCCCTCTTTATTTTGGAAATCCCGACGGTCGTTGTTCCTAGCCGGCAATTTATTTTATATTTTGATTGTATGAAAATAAATTTGAAAAGATGCTTCTTTTTTTATCTTAAGAGAGGAAAATTCTTGTTTGAAAAATAAAAAGTTCCGAGAATCAAACTGTTTATTAAACCGGTGAAGGAAAAAATTCATTAAACCAATAGATTTGATTGAATTTAATAAAAAATATATATATTTAAATATAATTGCAAATATAAGATTTTATAAATATTAGATAACTTATATAAAAAGTTTAAACATGATTAATATTGTTCATCTTTTAATCACTTTAAATAATTTATATCTTGCATTACAAGTCTATAATATTTTTCACCATTCAATTAAATTAAACAATTCAAAAAATATATATAATTCCAATTGGATCTCATTAATTTACATATGAGTTTTTGGGCGATGAAAAAACATTGCATGTGACACCAACTATCCTAGCTTTATTTGTAAACCTTAATAGACTAAAACTGTGTTAGTCAACAATGTATTAGCTGGTAATCAACATGTTAAACAGTTATTTTTTATAGTGTTCGGAAGTATAGGGTTTGAACTACCATTTAGAGATTAATATAACGTTATATAAAAATTTAACTCATATACCGTTTAACTTTTAAAGTCCGTTTAGAACAAATGAATTCCATAAAATTTTATAGAATTCATTTAGAAATTTATATTTTTGTGTTTGGAATGCAAAAAAAAAAAAAGTAGATTTCAATTATATGAATTCTACTCCACGGAATTGGATATAACTATATTAAATTCTACAAAAATTGGTGAAATTTCCAAATGAATTCCACAAAACTAAATACTCCAATTTTTTTTTACAAAACTACCCTCTTTTTCTACAAATTGAATTTTTTTTAAAATTTTTTACTTATTTAACTTATTTATTTTATCAAACTTGATCATAATAATAAACCATTAAATTTTATTTAATAAAACTATCCCTCTATAGACTAAAATATTCCATTTCTTTTCCCTTTTTATTTTTTTTGGACTTTATAGTTATTAGTGCGAAACTACAGTTTTTGTCTTATGCACTAATGTTTTCAAGTATAATTAACAATAATAATAAGTTTTTCAAATATTTTTGTAGTTTCTAAATTAATTAGTTAAATGAATAAGATTTTTTTTTTCTTGAACGAAGACATTTTATATAAATTAAAAATAACTATTATGATGAATATTATAATTATTTTATATATTATATTTATAATTAATTAATTAGCTAAGATGGAATGTGAGTGTATTATTTATATGAAATTTATTATCTATGATATTAAATTTATATAAATTTATTTATGATATTGTATATAATAAATATAAATTGGTGTTAATAATTTATTTTTATTAGATTATTATGCCAAGAATATTTTAGAAAATAAAGACAAATGAATTTTCATTTAAGAATTTATTCCAAACATAATTTTATGAAATTCAATTGAATTCTTTACTGTAAATTATAGTATACCAAACAATACAAATTCATTTATAAATAAATTCTACTTGAAATTCATTTACAAATGAATTCTACAACCATCGCTCATTTGTTCCAAATGGACTGTTAAAGTTTCATGAAAAACTATTTAAATAGTTTACAGCTAAATATTAATAAATAGCTAACAGCTACAAAATAGCTAATTTTGCCAAACATGTCCTAACTTTAAATGACAAATCGGAAACAAAAGCAAAATTAGCATGTCATTATGTAATAATGTTTATTATATTCTTCAAGATAATACAAAAACCATCCCTTAAGCTTTACCCAAATTAAGATTTGATTTGAATTTAGTATATATCCTAACTATCAAAGTTTCAATACAGTAAACCAACCATTCAGAATGCATTTTCCTGCATCTAAAATTATGCATTTTGGAAAAATAAGTTCCAAAATCAATGTCAAACAAAGGCTAAATGAAAACAAAACATTGCTTGATAGTAGAGACTAAAATTTTATCAAGATAACATAACCAACCAGTAAAGAATCTAATTATTAAGAAAGATTGTTAGGTTTATAAAAAAGAAAAAAGCAAAAGTCATTCAACAGAAATCAGAAAAGCTAATAGACAACTAGACATTAATTATATGGTTAATTATAATTTTGATGTCTAAATTATGCAAAATGTTATATTTTGGTGTCTAAACAGAAAATTTTTGCAATCAGATGCTTTAACTCATTAAAAATTTAAAATTGAGTGTTTATGGCTTATATTGCACGTTGAAAAATTTAATTTAGATACATGGTCCCACTTAATGAATGAAAAGAAGCTGATTAGAATGCAATTGGATTTCACGTCGATATACGTGGATTAGAAAAAAAAAGGAGATTATGAAAAACTGAATAGAGAGTTAGGGTTTTACCATTGGTACATGTAAACAAGAAAAAAAAAAAGGAAATTTCTTTTCTTTCAATTTCCTCTCTGCCTTAGCTCCATCACCACGCAATAATTGAGTGGTATTTTTGCATCTGCAGTATTGGGATCTAATTTAGCCTCCTTCAATGTATGGTAGTGAATACCAAGTCATATTTCAATCATGCTCCTCCGCTTTCGTTGCCTTGTGCCAAGTGACTGCAAAGCAACAATGGGAAACAACTCGTAGGAGATGATGGTCCTATCGCCATCCCTGCTACTGCGACACCATTTTGTAGCATGATTGCAAGATCTATTTTTAGTTTTGTCTCAATAGGAGTTTTAGTATTGCAAATGGCAGTGACAGTGTTTCAAATTCAACAGGAGTCTTAATTTTTCATTCTCTTTTGTACTGTTCATGCAAGAACATGTTTAATTTATTCTTTATTCTTTTTATGGTTGTTATATTACGAAATTTTTATTTAAATTTAATCGTTAAACTATTAGCCAATAATATTACGCCATGTAATATTATCGGGACCGAAAATCATTTTGGTTCACTCTTAACTTAATCGAGTAACCGTTAATCAAATAAAAATTAGACTAATTTTTTTATTGGACTGAATTAATTAAAATTAGATCCAAATCGAATATTTTTGAAAACGTTATTATTTTTTTCTCCCCAACAATCTACTCGGACGGTTTATTTTTATTTAATAATTTTAAACTTTTTTTTTTCTTTTCTTTTTCTTTTTCTTTTTCTTTTTCTTTCTTTTCCCTCTTTCCTTCTTATTCTCTTCTTCTCCATCGACGCCTGCAGCCTCAACCTTCACTCTCTCCTTCTCTCTCACCATCTCCAGCCACTCTCCACTGCGCCGACCACCGCGCCATAGCCACCATCTCCGGTCCTCTCCTCCGCGCAAGGCAGCGGCAGCCCTCCCTCTCTCTTCCTCTTTCTCTCTCCCTGCCGCTCTCTCTCTCTGCCTCTCTCTCTGCGCACAGACAAGCTGCAGCGTTGCCGGACCGCCACAGCCAGCTACCGGCTCCTCCCTTTCACGCGCAGCAGCAGCAGCAGCAGCGCGCGACCCAGCTCCTCCAACAGCTCCTCCATCGCGCGACTGACCCAGCTCCTCCCTTCTCCCTCTGACGCGCGACCCAGCTGCACCTCCAGCCACTGTCTCCTCCGTTGCAGCAGTTTCCGGCAACCACAGCAAGCCCAGCTTGCTACCGGCCACCGTCTCCTCCTCCTCCGATTCAAGGATTTATCGGGAATTTGACATTGGTTATAGAATTTATTATTTTCAGAATTTATTTAGTTAAATTTTTGATTAATTAGTTTGTTAATTTTAGAATATTTGGTTGAATGATTTTATTATTTGAGTAGTTAATTATTTTGGTTAGTAGATTAATTTGTAGATTATATATTGTTTGGATGAATTTTAATATTTGAGGAATAATTGTAGTTAATTATTTAATTTTTGATAATTTTTTAGGTAGTTGAATTTTAGTATTTTGG